>SCLG01000135.1:117594-129827 GCA_004367875.1 Oikopleura albicans
TTCATGCAGTAGGTTTTTTAACCAAAAAACTTGCCAAAAATTAGCCTATCGCCTGAGCACATTTAATCAATTTTTAGTGCTGGATATGCGAATCAAGCAGCTTATCAATGGCGCGGTAGTACAGATATTGATTTTGCCGTTGATGAAAATGGCTTATGGGTTATTTACGCGACGGAAGAAAATAATTGGAATTTGGTTGTTTCGAAACTGGACCCCGAAACGCTGGAAATCAAAGATACGTGGAACGCCGGATGGAAGAAGGCTTGGAGTGGAAATTCTTTCATGTTGTGCGGCACTTTATATGTACTAAAAAAGTACAATGAGAAACAGGTGAATGTCACTTTTTAAAAGTACTTTTCAACTTTATCTCTGAATAGCGTCCAGTATGACAGCGTACAGTCGAAGCGAAGTAACTGGTTATAGTAACTTAGATTTAAGTAGCAAATTTAACTCAGCTGGACACAAAAAAATTGACAGGCTTGTTAAACCGCAGATTTGGTTGTTCTACTACAAAGTACAGGAAAAAATACAATTGCGTTTCATTGCTTATCAGTTTTTTAAGCCAGAAATTGAAAGAAGTTCCGAAAAGTTCATTTTTGTCTGACGCTTTAACTAAAATTAAATATGGAGTAATAATTACTCAGCGTTTTACATGAATTTCTGCCGTTTTTTTATTTCGTATTTTCTAGATAACCAAACTCAAGTGTTTTACGCACGTATAAAAGACTCGAATATCCCAATCTAGAAAATGCGGAAGAAAAGACGGCGGAAATTCATGTAAAACACTGAGTAGTTGAGTCGTTTTTGTGCACGTTCGTTTCAAAAAAAAATCACAAATCATAAATACGCAATACGGTATAGTTAAGCTTTACGCGAAATTTACGCATATTTTGATTCGATATGAATAAGACTAAAATAAAATTAATACAGTATAAGGGATGAAATGGTGTACAGTGATAGTGACAGTCAAAACGATATGAAATGTCGAAAAACCTCAACGCGCACGAAAGTAGAAAAAACTTAGAACGACAGTTTTTTACAAAATACTACAGTGTGGAAACCAAAACTGCTACATTATAATATGTCAAAAACAGTATTTAACGGATAATTTCAACAAAAAGTGTATCAGTTTGGGTTTCTATACTGTAAAGTTTACATTGTAAACCAACCTATAGAAATTGTATGTACATTTTGTGTAACATGTTACATATAATACGTTTACATATTGGATGTATGATTTTTTTAGTCATGAGTGTACACTATGAAATATTCCTTTCAGACTTTTCTACATTACTCATTTGATACGAAAACGGGTCGTGCCTCGCGACCGATGATACCATTTTCAAATAAATTCGGGTGGAATGCCTACTTAGCCTACAATCCAATTGAGCAGCGGCTCTACGCTTGGGATAATGGAAATCAAGTGACCTATCAGTTAACCCTCATCGATGATGCCTGAGTTTTTAACAAATAAAAATTGATTAGTCAAAAATAGTCAAAAAAAGGCAAGTGCAATTTTTGTATTTCATCTATAGACCCCAATAATACCAAAAAATAACCCATTGATGATGGGGTGAAGTCTAAATTCGTATTTTGAATTTAAAAATATAGAATACCGAAATCCAACTTAAAAAAACTGCACTTAAATTTTTGTATTTTTTCATTGCTCAATTTTTTATGTACCTAATATTTTTCTGTACACCGTTTTGTCTTCAAACATTATTTTACAAAGCATTTTGTTTTGTTTATGTAATCAAAAAAAATGGAAAATAAATAATTTTTAACTCAAACCAGTGCAGCAGTTCTTTTTGCCTTTCCACCAGCAAACTTGTTGATTTGATTGGCGGGCGCATTTGCATTTCAATCGGGCATTCTTTTTTCTGCCTGTTACTGAGTTATATATGCTAGTTGATATGCACAAATATACCCAGGTACAAGTAGCTACAGGGGTCACCAAATTAGAACCGCTTAAAAACGATTATTATTTAGTCACCCAATCCTTATTTGGCGATATCGACCTTTATTTATGTTATTGGCTAGACGCGTCCTTAACCATAAACTTCTTCAATCAATTTCCCTTTTCAAAATTTCGAGTTAAAAAAGTGACTACGGCATCTGAATCGCACATATTTTTTGTATTAGTGGTACACCACCTGTCTACGGAACTTAACAAAGCGCTGGGGAAAAAAAGGTGTTAAGTTCCGGGAATTCTGTTAAGTTCCGGGCATTTTGTTAAGTTTAGCAGACAGTGTGTGGGCGGAAAAGTTGACGCGAGATGACTGTTAAGTTCCGGGCATTTTGTTAAGTTCCGGGCATTTTGTTAACTTCCGTAGACTGGCGGTGTATTTATAAAAAAAGAAACAATAAAAGGTTAGAAAAAACGAAAACTCCTAGCATTTTTTATCGGATTCTCAGTCCAGAATTACACTCAGACTCTGAATTTGATTGTCTTATTATTTCATAACTAAATACCATATAGTTTTTTAACATCACATTTTGCATGTATTTGGTTCTCTACAGATGTATTTGGTTCTCTGTAGATGGCTTTAGAGCCGCTCATCATTTTTTTTCTCGTACTACACTAGTTAACCATGTAGTAAAAAGATTATATTGCATAGTTTATAAAATATAGAACTCATTCTGTACACGTGTATTCATAACCAACATTACACAAATAATGACATTTCGATCGTTTGTTGAATCCGTCTGTACATTGATGTAGTTTCGCGAAAGAAACGTCCGCAAAAGTTGATGTGCAATATCCAGGTTCATCCAGCTATATAAATGTTAAAATTTTGTGTTATAAATGGGGTTGTTTATCACTATTCGAAAAAATGGCCATGACCAAGCCAAGGAAAATTTGTGCGCCCAGTTTGTATGCTGAAAATATACGACCGAGCGGCGCACAATTATTCCATGGCGCACAGAACATGATAGACGACGTTCGAATGGTAAACAGTAAATGTTATTATCTTTATAATTAAAGAAATCCGGCCATCTCATTGTGAGTCAAAGAAGCCGAAGGGGCCTTATGAAAATATCTTCACATTATTTTATTTATTAGTTCGGACATTATGTAAGTGCCTTTTTGATCCAAAGCCAAAATCCTTTTCAAAACAATAAAGAAAAACAAACCTGAAAATGTTTTTCTCAGTTTTATTGGCTATAATGATTGATTACCTAACCGTTGTTGTAATTTATAAACATTTTATTTAGGATTGAATAAAAATAAGTGAGTTAGATTCTAATAACTATAAATTTGTACTCTTTATACTTCATATTTTATAGTCGGCAAAAACTCTTTAAATGGTTCTATCAAACGTCGTTTGCTCATTGGCCCGTTTCTCGCTCAACCAATCAGGACCGCGCAATATATACACTGTCTTTATTTTTAGGGTAATCGCAGAGTGCGAGTGAATCTCACCGATAAAAAAGTTTATTTCGAATATTTTTGTTTATAATATCCTGTTTATGATAGACCTATTTGGTCTGACAAAATCTATTAATCCAAGTCAATGAAATAAACTTGCATTATTTAGAGCATTTTGAAAACAGCCGTCCCTATTTGAATAAACCGGCGATATTGGGAGCATAGACTAGGGTATTCTGTCTTCATCGATGTTTACAAACGTGACATACTAGAAAAGTGATCGTAACAAACGTTTTTTACTGTGAACTTGAATGCATATTTTTGGAAAAATACTCCGGAAATAAAGCGGACCAATTAATTTGTTACCCACAAAGCTATACCGAAATCGGAAATTGTAGCTGGTTTTATAATTTTGATGATGATGAGTTCGGTTTACGTGAAAAAGCTTTGTAAAAAACTTTTGACTCTGATTTTTGAAAAACGACCTGTTGAAAAAAAGACACGAAAAATACGCTCGAAAAAATATCTTCAAAACGCATACCATAATAAAAACTAACCACTATGATTTGATTTAGGAATAATTTTGCGACCAAAGATGTTTTTGACTTTTAAAGTATAAAATAAATTATTGAACCTTTTAGATTACTTCAATATCGAAATACTACAGAAAAAGTTGTTCCATAATATTTTATTAAAAATAATAATACAAGCAGTTCTTTCACGATCGTGTTTATGTTTGAAATTTTCAAAATTCATTTTAAAATGAACTGGAAAGAATTTTATCACACAGCTGAAAATCGGCTGGACATTTCTAGATCTATCCGGAAATGAAAAATAATTATTTTTGTTTTTGTTACAAATTAAGGAGGGGTCAGTCATGTTGTTGACAAACAGTACCTTACGGGAAAATGCTATAAAATACGTTCCACACCTACGATTACATTACTTTTTTCTTGTGCTATGAGATCAAAGTTTCTCCTGTAAAATGGTAAGATTATTCCGCGCTGAAAATGAACCATTTGAGATAACGTTAAAAAACACTTTGAAATTAAGGATGGGTAGGTCGCATTGTTTACAAACTTTACTGCACGGGAAACCGGTATAAAAAATGTTCTACGCCATGAAATTCATTGTTTTTTTTGTGTCTAATGTGTAAATGTGGGAAGCATCACNACGTGCAGTGTTGCATGGTTGATATATGAGTTTGTATTTTAACCTCAATCGCTTTTACTATCAACCTTGTCGACTACTTCTATGGTAAAATTAAAGTAATCCAAGAATTTTATAATATAATATTTTAGTAAATTAGATGAGTGATTTTTTTCATTTTTGATTTTGAACGTATTTTTTGAACGTCATTTTTTCTAGAACTTTCATAAAATTGAACTTGATTGTACTTTAGAATTGCACTAAAACCTTAATCGATAAATCAAGGCAAAATATTACTAAAATGTATTTTTCTGGATTTCAGTTTACAGTAGTGAACAAATCGACCTACCCATCCTTAATTATTAATCAGTCAGACAAATCGATAAAAAAACCAAAAATCTAGAAATTCGGATCCGATTGTCATGAAACTAGTTGAGCATAAACACTTTATTAAACAGCAAAGTTCTAAAATAAAATCGATTTATAAAACCAACATTTACTATTTATAAGGATCACCTTTTTGATTTTTAGTTTTATATGTAAAAAAATGGATAATAAAATTTAAAACATACGTACTGGTATAAGTATTTTGTCGTCTTCAAATGATTTCTTATCCTTCTTTGGCATAGACACTTTTGCCAGAAAAACTGATTCAAAAACGGTCTCTATTTTGCTCTGTTTATTATTTTTTGTTATGGCGTTTTCGACCAACCAAAGTAAAATCAAACAATGAGAATTTACCATGTTTTGGTAATTCAGAAAAATCAAAAAAAAATATATTTTTTCCTTTTCCGTTTCACTACTACTGAGAAAGCATAACAAAATAATTGTGGTCAAAAAAAAATTGAAATACAGAAAGTGCGGAGCACTTACCATGCCACTTATGGGGGACAGCTCTCGGACATGTCTAGATGACACGTCCATTCAGACTGTGCGAATATTACCGTACACTAAACTGTTATAAAACCGTAACGCTTTAACCGTAAGACATTTGTTTTTCTTTTTCAAGTTACAATTTTTAACGCAGTTTCACATGCCCTTGATTGCACCAGGGAAGCGATTTTTTGCGTTGGACGGAATAAAAACTTTTTCACAGAGGATTTTGATAATGTAGCAATTTTGACGATGAAATGGCGTAATAAGTGTCAATGGGTTAATATAAATGCAAATAAGAATAACAGACAATTCTTTTACTGTCTGATGAAAATATCAATTTTAAAGTTTGTACAAAATGGGGCATATTGTACGGCTGCCTAGTAGTGCTTTAAGTACAGCCGTGTTAACGTAAGCCAGTTTCAAAACTTGGCTAAACTTTAAGTTTTCTCTAGTAGAAAAAAAAGAGCAACTAATTTTTGTCCAAAAAAAAGTAATTTAGCCATTCGACATAAAATTAAAAAGTGGATTGTAGTGAGCTAATCCAGTTTTGGACAAAATTGCGTTTTTTGTAAAAAATTTCGTGATTATGTCTTATTTTTTTTTCTTTTATTTCAATCTTATTAACCTTGGTTAATTTTGGCTTCTAGCTAAAAGGTGAGCATGTACATAAATTTTATGTAGTTTTAAAGGCGCTTTTATTTAACAGAAAGTTGGATTATAACCGGTATTTTTTATTATAACAATCCGAATCTTTAGATATACATAAATATGAACAGTAAGAATTATTAAATGTTTTTTTATAGATACACGATTACTTTTATTGAAAAAACTTAGTAATCATTGTATTCTGGTGATTGAAGAAATGGTATGTCCGCCGATCGTTTCTTTTGACATCCCAACATATTCCCATATTTGAATGCCAATGCTAAGTGAATAAGCAATTACAGGGGGTCGTCAAAAAAGGGCTCTTTATAGTACCAAAATGGGTCTCTATTTCACGAGAAAAATAATATTGCTCGAAAAAAGGACGCTGATTTTATCATGGACATCTTTACTAATTATTGGTTCGGTTATATTTAGCCTTGAAATTGATAAAAATTAAGAAAAAGCCGGCTATCTTACCACCATTTATCTTACCAAGATTGGGGTATCTTGCCACTTTTTGGACCGAAATGTAACAAGGTTTCCAATTATTTTTGCAAACCCACTGACAAGTTTTCTTACCAAAGTTGGGTTATCTTATCGCTTTTTAGAGTCTACCGGTATAAAGGTAAGATAAACCGTCAGTTGGTATAGTAACAACACTACAATACCCGAATACAAGGCTCGCCAAATAAAGCTCGGGTCGTCATATAAGGGTCGGTTTTCAAATTACGATAGCGACCTTTATTTGACAACCCCCTTGTAGAAGCAATTAGATTCTAATTATTAGAAACATCCTAGTTGCCTAAAATTAACCGGTTTCCAATCTTTAAATACCTGGGAACATGCAGGAATCAATTTTGGCACATGCAAAAGTATAAAATAAGACAGAGGATGTAATAGATAACAAATTCATTTTGACTAAACTCCGAATATTACAGATTTTTTCTCCTTTTTATTGCAATAATGAAATAACCTGATTAATTATTCAGACAAGCTTTAA
Source organism: Oikopleura albicans (assembly GCA_004367875.1). Taxonomy (NCBI): domain Eukaryota; kingdom Metazoa; phylum Chordata; class Appendicularia; order Copelata; family Oikopleuridae; genus Oikopleura; species Oikopleura albicans. The sequence goes on from SCLG01000135.1 coordinate 124,635, forward strand.
GGTCAAAACAAACGCAACGACACTGTTATTTTTGCTCGTACAATGAATAGAATGGAACATAAGGAAGTATGTGTCCAAGATAAAGTTGTGGTTACATTTAAAGGCTTTCTTATACTAGAAAACTTTTGCACCATCTACTCAAACCGGAATAAGCTTTTTATAATAACATTAAAACTACTTAACTCACAGGCTTCTTCCGTATTTTCTAGATAGAAACTTTTTTCTCAGAAAGAATAAGTTATATTTTTATGTGGCCGGTTACCTTAACACCAGTAATCTTAACAAAGTTCAATTATCTTTTTAACATGTTAGTGTTAAGAAAACTGATCAGGTGGTGTAGCTCACAAATTTGAGACAAAAATCACAAAGGACACAAAGGAGATACGTGTTTGCGACAGAGAGCCTTTTCAAAACTTGAAAAGCACGTAGTAGTGAAACAATAATTGTTCCACTACTTCATGCCTTTCTCGGCTTAAAATGCTCTCTAGAGAATACACGTAGAGTAATTTGTTCTTCAGTGACAACACTTGTCCCTTTTTCCGTTTATTTTTTCTAATTCAAGATTAATACTACTGTTTAAGAGGTTCCACGTAGGTCAGGTGAACCCTAACATGAGAAATTTCTAGATTAGTTCATTATTAAATATAAATCCCTACATTGTTTGAAGTTCAAATGTTGAGCCTGTTTGACCTCACTTCTGGATATAAATGTTATAAATGACATTTTACCACTAGCCAGCGATCATTTTTAACACTTGACGCAAAGCCCACGTCCAATATATCGGAATAAGTGTATCCAAAGTCATTTCAAACCAAATTATTAATTAGAACTTCAGAGATAAATTTATGGCCCACAAAATGTAAGGCATTATTTTATGCGCTAAGCACATTTTTAACTTTCCAATTTAATATCTCAGCTTCTCGACAATAAGTATTGTATAAAAAATAGCTAGTGTGAAAGGAAATAACAACCAATGTAAAATACACCCCTGCGTAGTTATCTGGCCGAAATTTCGGTCCAACAAACATTTTACGTAATACGTAATTTTGGTCCAACAAACATTTTACGTAATATTAGCCAGATAAGTATGCAGTGTTTAACATATAAATATAGGGGTTCCTGAAAAAATATTTCTCAAAATATAGACCAGATAACGGAACGAGCGGTAATTTCTGGCCAGATAAATGCGCAGGGGGTGCATTATAAATTTCGACTTTTCATCATCTTTGTGGATTGCGAAAGAAAGCATGGTGTAAATCATAGGTTTATAAAGGTCAAGATGAAAGGATACATCTCTCATGCTAGACAAATAACAACAGCGTTTTACATTTTGCCTCTTTAGGGTCCTTACTTGTTATAATATAAGCTATACTGCTGGTCCAGATTTCCATTCGCGGTTGCATGGTATAAATATTTTTATTTAGATTATTGTGGCTTTAATTTTCAGTTATCGGCCTTAATGTCTTTAAATTAAAAATATTATATGGGCAGATGCCCAACCTTAACAAGAGACTATGCAAGGTCATGACCTCAACTGTTTTTGTTCAAGTTGGTTTCAGTTTAAACAAGGTTTACCATCCTGTATGGGCTCTGAAGTGTGCTTTACATTATGTCCACACCTTACGACATACTGTATGGACATACTGTAAGGCATACTGTAGTGCCCATACATTATGGTCCATAAGAATGACTTAAAAATGAATTTATGCAGAAACTTTTATTGTACTAGTATATTATATACTGTATATACTAGTATGGGCCATACTAGTACAATAAAAGTTTTTGCATATATTTATTCTTAGGGCGATGTGCAGATATCCATGTAGAAATTTTAAGGTGTGATTAAAACAATTTAATATTTAATTCTAATCGACCAACTACCATATGACAGCGCTCAACCTGCAGGGCTTTGAACAATTTTCCTATGATTTGTAACGCTAGTATGAAGTCACCGTTGCAGTCTGAGCACTGTCATACGGTATAACGTCTAAAAGATATTTTTACTATATTGTATCCCTATCAATTACTCTAGGTATATTGTACACTACAATTTGTAGTCAATAATTTTTTCTGTCGATTGATAAATATGACAATTTGTATTTTTATTTTTTCACTGACTTTGTGAAATGAAAAACGAAGGTTGCGCAAATTGTAGCCAATCTGTTAAAGTTATTGGAGCTGCAGATGTCTTCAAAGCATTCGTTTGTTCTTCGCGGAATAGGCTCACGGAAAACACGTGCATTTTAAATTTTGCAAAGTTCCGGAATATGTCACTTATCGGCGATAAAATTGACACCATTTCGTCACTTTCAACACATCAAACAAAATACTGTTTTCGACTTACAGTAAACGTTGTGGATTCAATCGATTTTAACTCCCAGGGCCCCTGCAAAGATGCAAATCGTTCTATTTCGTGTAACCCGGTTATACACATTCACGCGCGTTCTTTCGCGTGAACGTGATTGAATCTGAAAATTGCGGGTATCACGGGGTTGCACGCTGACTTTTTTGTTCTTAAAACGATCCCTTTTTACTATAATGATGTTAGTGATAACATAAATTGTATTGCATAATTTTTCAGTGTGCACCTATTTTTCTGCATGTTATGCTTTATCAATTCATTGTGACAGACGCTGACAGAAGAAAAAAATGCAATTAAATTAATCTTGATATTAAACAAAGATCTTCAATCAAATTAGGCTCTATTGATGGCGCTTTTGTCACGTTTGATAAATATTGAATAAAGACTGATCGCCGTAATTGGGTAATATTCTAGTTCCTAAAATTATTGCGAATGAAAATTTGGGTAATATAATTTTTCCCATTCTTGTGCCACATACTTTAAAACTAACTTACCGACATGGGAGATGGAAATTTTATAGGTTTTCCGCCCATTCATTATTATTTTCGTTTTTTTTCAAAATATATCAAGTTTTTCGATAATTTAGTCCAATAATTTAGTAAAATCATATTATACGTAAAGAAAATATAAATTTAGTTTCTAGATAAAACTTGCATATTTGGCTTCGTGGTCGAAATAAGGGCTTTATAACGCTCTATGAATAATTTTTTTTTCCAAAATTGCATAAATGTGGCCACTAAAATTTGAACATATTTAAGTAAAACATGAAACAAAAGTCAGTTTACATGGGCACAATCAAAAAAAAAATGCGCAAGACAAATCTCTCGAAACATTTTTCAAAAAAAGGCCTGTAGTTTTTCACACAAAAGGAGCATGTTTATCCAGAAACAAAAGGTCATAAAAACAGAACCTCATATTGTGTTCCACAAAATATAGTTTAAATAACGTGCGTAACTCGTAAAAAACGATTTTGAAGTTTGTTTCCGGGCCGATGATGGCCCAGTTTTAATGGCTACTAAATGAGTTAATCGATGAATAAACCCTCTTGTAAAATTAAGGACGCCGCAATTAAAAAAACGCTCACTTCAGCAGTAATGTATTGTGTAGTCATTCGTTACGAATCATTCGTAATGCATTTAGAAGTACGCAAAAAGGAACACGTATTTCCTCCCTTTTTATTGGTTAGTTTATTGAGTGCGGACTGTGGTAAAATGAATAAAACAATTCATGTAAGCGGGAATTTTCAGTTGAATAATAAGAGAATTTGTAAAACATATATAGCTTTTTAATGTTTCAAGGCTGAATAAGGGTTAATTACACTTTAAAGGTGGGAAAACGCACTGCCCCCAGCTTTAGAATATAATTACGATTGAAGGCTGCTAGTATCATTCTTTTCCTGTCACCCAGGGAGAATGCGGATTCTTTTACTTATTTTTAAATTATACCTCGCCGAACGACAACTAGAGAGTATAAGAAGTATAGAAAATGGTACGTATTACTCTTAAAGAGATTAAAAGTTTGTTACAATTTCTAAACTTCATTATTTTTTTTTCATTATTTTATTTATTTCAAAGTTTTTACTTTACAGTATTTGAATTCAGCGCATAAATAAAAACCCTTAAAGAAAAGCGAATATTTTGATATCGGAATTGGACTACCCGTGTAAGTTTAGGGCTAAGCACTTAACTCCCAAACACCATTATTTAGCACATCCCTGAACACGAGGCCGGACGTTTGTCCGGTCCCTTTTTTACTCTTCTCTGATCGCTCGTAATTGCTTACCATAAGCAAATCGATGGTACCAAATTGAATGAGGATACTCTTCAAAAATCCCCGACCATCCTTGGACACTTTTTGGTCGATTTGACTACAAAACACCCAATATTACAAACGGTTAACCGGTCAACCTATAGGTTTGATTTTTTCTGGGCTAGCGAACCGTTTACTTTTTACAGTTTCGGAAAATATGTCAGAGAAAAACATGTGTGTGAAAGCTATTAATTGCAAATAACCTATTTTGGGGGTTTCCTGGGTTCAATCTATGACTAATAAGTTATTAGTAATAACTCTTAATAACGGAAAGGAAATTGCATTTTTTTCGCTGTCCGACTTTGTAATCGATTATTCTATGTTGGTTTTTAATGTTACTGCATTTGATGAAACCAAACAACCTAAAAATAGTGTTGTTTACACGGACCGGACAAACGTCCGGGGGTCGTGTTTGGGGGGTTAAACTTTGAATCCCTATGGACTTTAATAATAATTTTTAGGGCTAAGTTTTATGAAAATATGTATACAAGATTTTGGTCATACCGGATTATCTTTTATCTGGTTATTTTTTTTGCTTGTTATTCAAAAAATACAACAAGTGGGTTTTGCACTCTCCATATCATTTATATCTTATTAATGATATGCATAGACAATCAAAGAGTTTTTAAACCCAGCTAACCCGACTAACCCGAATAAGAGACACTTTTTTTTTTCTTTACTTTGTGAGTTTCTAATTTTGACAAATGAAAAATTTTAGAGTGCAAATCCGGCTTTGGGCAGGAAGCAAATTTTGAAGTTGATCAGTCTTACGTGGGCCGTGTAGCAATCAAAATTGATTACGACGGAAATATCAAAAATCTCGCAAAAGCCTACAATGGCATGGAAGTTTTACTACACAATACGGGCTCCAAACGTCCTTTGCGCTGTGGCAAACGCGTCAACCTGGGCATTCTCAAAAAGCTTACTGCTTCAAACCCAATTATTTATATGAAATGTCTCGGCAAAGGAAAAATGCGAGCTAAAGGATTGAGTGTGAAAAAATCAAATTGTGGATTTCCGTT
>SCLG01000135.1:132072-146670 GCA_004367875.1 Oikopleura albicans
GTTTAAGAGCTTCGAGTAGCCTTCCAGTTCAGGGTTCGAAATCGAAATTTTAAAATTAGTGTTTTTCACTGTTGTAAGTCACACGAAGTTATGCTTTTTAAATTGACTCAGCACAATAGGTTTTTAAGGCGATATGCTTTTTAAGTCAGTATAAAATGTTTAAGTTAGGAAACAAAAATTAAAGACACTTACACCGGATCAAGGGTGATGGAAATAATATCTTGTTCAAAAATTCCCAACATCACCAATTGCCTTCAAGTGGCAAACAACCATGTTTATTTGAGGTTTGACCTCTTATTTCGTTCATATCAAGAGCCCTCAAGTCTGATTTTTATACGTATAAAAAACTGCTCTAATTTATTAAGTTTCCGGGATCGGTTTCCGATCGTCTGCACCGACTGGTAGAATACTTCTCTGAACAAATTGGTGTTAAAAATTGGTGCATACAGTATATCCGTGTGTACACTAAACTTGTGACAAAAAAAAATTGTTAACCCTTCTTCAGCTCAATCAAAAACAAAAATAAGCTACCAAAAAGCGTCAAAAGAAGAAATGAAAAAGACAAAGTATGATTTGAATGAAGTTTTGTCAAAATCAATTCTATTTTATGAGGCGCAGCGATCCGGCGCCTTACCAGATAACCGAAAAGTATCGTGGCGGGGGGATTCCGGATTACATGACGGATGTGATGTTGGTCATGATTTAACCGGGGGATGGTATGATGCCGGAGATCATGTAAAATTTGGATTACCAATGGCCTGGTCAACCACCACGTTAATCTGGGGAATGATCAACTACGCCGATGCCTATAAAAGCTCATGGACTTGGAAAAATGCTCTTAGCCAGGTGAAATGGACACTGGACTATTTTGTTAAATGCCATACGAACAAGTTAGGGTCTCAGATAATTATGCAAACATGTAAAGTTGTGTAACCAACATCGTTGTAAAGTTGTGTAACCAACCCAAAAACCGATAAATTGGAGTTTATAAAGATTTAGCTATTAGTTTTGCAATTTGTTCTATACACTATTGTTAACTAATCTGACATCAAACGAAAAGTTAACATTATACGTGCAAGTTGGGGACGGGGAAGCCGATCATGCTTACTGGGGCCGCGCTGAAGAAATGAACATGAAACGCCCAAGCTACAAAATTGATGCGGCAAATCCCGGCACTGAAGTCGCCTGTGAAACTGCCGCCGCCCTTGCCGCCGGATCCATTTTATTTCGCGATAGTGATCCGGATTTGGCGAATATTTATCTCGAACATGCTAGATAGGGTGTCTGCGACAATATTTCAAAATTAAGAACATTTTTTAAAGAGCACCAATTGACAACTTTTGGGATTTTATTTTGTATCATTTTCGATTTTATTCGTTTTGTTTCAATTTTTTATTTTAATAATCAATTTCGGTATGCGCTTTGTTCGCGGTTTTCAATAAAATATTGTCGGTTGGATTTGAACAAGATTTTGACACAATGTCATGATATCTTGTATCATAAAGTGCTCTTTAGCGCCACAAACTTGTTGTCTAGTTATGATTTTCTTATTTGGGTCGATTATACAGGCCAACACCCAATTCCAGAGATTTATTTGAACTAGGTAACAATTATCGAGGATCGTACAATGATGTCATTCCAGGCATACTTGAATTCTACAAATCATGGGGCTATAAAGATGAAATTGCGTGGGCGGCGGCTTGGATATATCGCGCGACGAAAGACGCGAAATGGAAAGCCATAGCGGAAAAGGTTTATAATGAGTCTGGAGTTCAATGGACAGGCAACTCCTNAATAAAGTTCAGAAAGGATAACGTATTTTTGGGTGAAAGTATAATTGGCATAAGCGCGAAAAAGAATAACGTGTAAAAGGTACGAAAATTTCGTACCTTTTACACGTTATCCCATTTCTTCGTTGTACCTTTTAAGAAAGTACCGTCTAATAAGTCGAAAGTATAATTGGCATAAAGTATACTGCGACACAGTCGAAAGGCGGAGAATGGCAAATGCAGAGAAAGGTCAAAAATGGACAGGGGCTATTCGGACGAAAATTTTATCATTTTTTTGTTTAAAATTTTCGTAACAAATATGATAGAAAATATTTTAATTTTTTGTCTCTTGGTTTTATAAAAATCTGGCAATTTCAGTTGTTTTTTAAGTCTATAAAGAATAAAGCCAAATGTGGATTAAGCCAAATGAGGAAAGAGGATTTAGAGGAATTAATTCAACCTAGTCTCTCCCTTCGACAAAGTTTCATCTGGCCCAATTAGACATTTGACAAATTTAGTCGGTACCAAAGACTTGTGTTCAAGCCCCGAATTAGTCAGATTTTTTTAATTCCAAAAAACATAACTTTCGATTGGCTTATATATTTCCCATACAAACCCGTACTAATAAACATGTTTAGAAATACTATACAGCACTTGCAGCGTATGCCGACAAAGTACTCAGAATCAAGAAAACGCCAAAAGGTCTCGTGTACATTCAAAAATGGGGTACAAATAGGTACGCTGCAAATGTTGCGTTTATAACACTTCAGGCATCTATGCTGAAACCGGCACTTCCAAAAGCGGGCGCTTATTTTACGTTTGCTCAAAAACAACTCAATTACATTCTCGGTGATACGGGTCGAAGCTTCGTTGTTGGATTTGGCAAAAACCCACCAAAAGGCACTGGTTTGTTACTTTTGTAAATCAAATATAAGGGAACCAGGCTTAACTCTTGCGCCCATGTTGAATTGGGCTGGTTGTAATTATATCACCTACCCATGGAAGTTATCATAACAATGGACAAAGAACCTGTTAACGTTATTGAAATTTGCTAACTTACTTGACTTTTGTTAAAATTACTTGAATATTTTTGACATACATGTATTTGAATTTTGTTAACTTACGTAGATAGATTAAATTTGTTGATTTTATTTTTTTTTCCAGAATAGACAAAAGTGTTAACTTATTTGAATTGTGTTACTTACTTAGTTAGAGCGTAGGCGTAATTATTGATTTTTACGCATGACAAAAAATCAAACCATTGGAAGAACCACACCATCGCGGCTCATCATGTCCCGCTGCCCCGGCTAATTGCGATTGGGGTCAAAGTGGTGGCGGCCCTGCACCTTGGACTCTTTATGGTGCCCTCGTAGGTGGCCCTGACCTCAACGACAACTACAAAGATAGTCGCGGCGATTATATAGCTAATGAAGTGGCCACTGATTATAATGCTGGCTTTCAATCCCTAGTGGCTGGTGTTAAGTGTAAGTTCATGGGTAAGGCATGCGATGCAGTTGGAATTGCAACTGACGAAATTGAGTTGGATTTACCGGGCGGGGTTGTAGATAATTTCCTGTCAACTGATGACAACACCGGATTCACGCCCATAGCACCATTGAAACCAATGGAATCATCTAAACCTATACCAACAGTGCAAGGATGAGCTTAATATACACCCCTTACCAATCATCATACCATCATTTATCTCCTTAGACCTAAATGTTCCAGAATTTATTATCGTATCATTCTAAGCTACACCTCATTTATTTCTAAATTTTGCTCACCGATTCCGTTTTCCGTTCGCCCTTTTCTGTATTCGCCTAAATCAGATTGTGTCCCTACATCTGTTCAATGATAATAAGTCTCCATAAAATACCATTTAGTACCAGATATACTACCATTGCTCCAGAATGACTCACCGCGTGGCTTGTAATAGATGTTACATGTCGAAGGATTCATTAATTTACTGTTAGTTAGTTAACATACATGCTTGTGTTATCAATAATAATTGAACTTATTGTCGAAAAAATAAAGGTAACAAGTTATTACTATTAACCGCTTTGAAATTAATAGCATGGTCTAGCTCAGTGTTCCGAAAACCCCCAAATTTGGCGGTAGCGGTCGTCGCGCGGACGTCGATGCCTGAAATTTAGCGGTAGCGGTCGTCGCGCGGACGTCGGTAGCGTTCGTCGCATTTTCGGAAACCCCCAAATTTGGCGGTAGCGGTCGTCGCGCGACCGCCGGTAGCGTTCGTCGCATTTTCGGAACACTGGTCTAGCTTAGTCCCTACATGTTAAAATATACTATTACAATATGTTAATAATGTATGACTCTTTAAGAGATAGCATTTTTATGGATGTGGTTATCTTACTATTCAGCAGTTCTAGCAGTTATAATATTAGGTTGGAACCTAATTGTCCACCTTACAAAAAAAGAAGAAATTGTTATTTGTTTTTTCGCGTTGCTATGGTAACGCGGCCAATCAAAATTGGCAGCGCGATACAATTTAAGTGTAACACGGACCATTGTTGGTGTAATTGGGATACTTGCTCTAATTGTGGTGGATTTATTTGTTTCGCAAAGCTAGGATCGTTACTTCTTTCTAATTTTAGCATTAGTCTTGTATTCATCTTATTCTTTATCTCAGTCACTTGCATACCTGAAGTTACAATTGGTACTGACTAAGAATGTAACTCAAATTTGGTATTGTTTGGCTATCGGCTTTTGTCAAATACACCTGATAAATTCACACTTTCTGGGGGGGAATAAATGCTATCTAGCGGCTTAAAGATGCTACTGCAGCATAAATTTTAGAAAAAAATCTATCCAAAATCTTTCCATCTAGAAGATACGAAATAAAAAGGAAATGCCGGAAATTCACGTGGCACGCTGACCAGATTCTGTTTCTGATTTTTGCGTTTTAAGTGGGCGCCATGACTTGCAGACTGTTATACGTTTATTTTTACACCACTGTATTTAAAGCTCTAATAAAAGATGATGGCAAAGAAAAACTAAAAGAACCAAAGTTCGAGCAAGGCGGCGGAAACTGGGATTGTCAAGGATGTAAAGGTTCAGCTGCTTCCCAATCATGGGAAGTTCACGAAGGAAAGAAATCCATGAAAGTGACGTCTAGAATGGGCACATGGGCTGGTCCGGCCCAAAACTTACAATTAGGCACAGACATTCAGCCAAAACACGATTATGATGCTAACATATGGGTTAAACCAATTGGATCTGACAATAAACGGGAAAAGTACATTTTTACAATTAAGGTCGACATGAAATCAAAAAAAGACGTTTGGATTCAGGGTTTGAAATGACACATGAAGTTTGTTCCATATCTTTCTAAACAACAAAATGACAATCCAGTTGATACTAATCCTTTTATTTAAAAAAAATCATACTTTTTCAAATGTTAAACGCACATGCAAATCCAAATTTCAAACCCTCTTTTTCGATTCCGATAGGCACGAGTCAAGCTCCAACAAAGCAATGGACCCAAATTAGTGGCACGTTTAATCTGAATTATCATCCTGATGACGTAGAAAGTCTGACCTTTTATATTGAGGGTCCGGCGCCGTCTAGGGACTTTTATGTTGACGACGCTAGTATACGGTCGAGTTCAGCAGCTGCAACATCCAACCAATCACAGCCTCAGCAAACAAAACCGTCAAAACCATCAAAACCAACACCAAAGCCAAAACCAAACCAAAAACCGAAACCAACAAAAAAGCACAAGGCTTTAATCTTTATTGGATTTTCGTGGGGAAAACATTGTGGAGGGTTTTGAATAATTTAATTTTATAAATTTTGATTTACTTGTAATGACTTGAATCTCGTGCATCTACGTCGTCCAAAAAAGGTCGCCCAAAAAAGGTCGTCCAAAAAAGGTCGTCCAAAAAAACGTCGTCCAAAAGAACGTCGTGAAAAAATATGAGTTTTGTCATAATACAAATTTTATAAATTACCGATTTGTTAATCAGAAATTAAAATTTATAGCCTGTGTTAAGCCAATTAAATTGCCGAAACCGACCAAACCTTCGTCCAAACCGACGTCCAACTCTCAGTCAGCATCATCCGCGGGTGACATAACCGTGTACGCCCCACTACCTAATGGTGGAAACTGTGGTTATCCAAAATTTAGCAAAATGACCGAACAGTTTTTTGTCGCAATACCAAAACCGGTCTGGGAACAGGGTGCCAATTGTGGACGATGCATCGAGGCCAAATGCACAGCAGGTTTGTTGTCCTTCAACATTATTAAGGACGGGTCTATAGAGTTGTTTACAAATACAAATGGACAACGCTATAGACCCGTCCTTAATAAAATTAATAGGTTGCTGGAGGTTGAGCAAGAATATCATATGGTCAACCAATACCATTGCGTGTTTATGAAAATCGCCATATTAGAAAAAACATAAAAAAAACGTAGTGGGATTGGTTTTCACGATGTGCAGGCTACACTGTGCAGGTTGGGCGTCATTTTTTAGTCGTTCTCTTTTTCTTTCAATTTGTTTGAATTTTTTTAGATTTCACGTCAAACCCATCAGCTAAATAGAAACAACGTTTATGTAACGTTTATGTAAGTTTTTGGAAAATTATAGAAAATAACCCTTGATAATCAAATTCTGATAAAACTTGACAAAATAGCATTATACAATTTGGCATACAGCATTTTGTTTCAACTTCGTAGAACTAAATGTATATGTAGTTCACTCTAATTATTTGATTATGAATTATTAAGGTAATGTTGGCACAAACTGTGATAATGGAAAAACTACGATAATGATGGTGACCGACAGCTGCCCAGAGTGTCACGCCGGAGACCTGGATTTGTCAAATGGCGCCTGGGATAAAATAACCGGCAATGCAGGACCATCGCGTTTCAAGGCGACATGGCGGTACATTGAATGCCCTCAAGATTTGGATGCATACACTCAGTATACTCTATATGGTTTAGTACCGTATTCTGGCCTTACGGGCGCACAGCTGTTATGCAAGTGCCGAGAATAGCTTGGGTATTTTGCATATAAGATAACGCCTTAAGTTTTATGAAATTATGCAATACTACTCAGTGTACCGGTATAATATTTTGGTTTACATATTATTGTAATATTTTTCACAATGATACACAGTTTTTGTCGGTTTCGAGTAATTTGTGGCCTTTTGTTGAATGTGGATTACCAACTGGCGCTTAACTCCCGCGCGCGGCCGGGCAATAGAAATTGCGTCCTGATTTCTTCGCAGGAAGGTAGTAATAATCACAAAAACTATTACTTGTACGTTAAACGTACTTTTTTTATAAGGTCTAGTAGCGCCGCGCACCTAGTATGTAGTAAATTCTTTAATTAAATTTTCCGTGGCCGTTACCGCGCACAGTTACCGCGCGGCGCACTCGGTCCATTGCCGTCACTCATTTATATACGGTCTCCTCAGTCTACAGTGTGGGCGCCCACTTTGTTCATTATTTTCGAAATGATATTTTTCCGTAAACACAACATTTGTACACCCAACGACAGATTTTATGATGAAGGAAGAATTTGAGTTTTTCATCAAAGAAGGCAGTTCTCAATGGTGGTTTGCGATCATGCCGCTCAACCACCGTACAAAAATGAAGAGCGTCGAAGTGAAGAAAAAGGGCGCCTGGGAAGCGATGACATTTGGAAAAATTGACAGCTTCTACTGGTTAGCCACACACCTTGACAGTTCCTTCGATGTACGTTTCACGTTGACCAATGGCAAAAGTATCACCCATAGAGTCACCAATCCAAAGGGAAACCAATTTGTCAGCACGGGCAAGAGTTTTTGAGCCTCATATCAAGCACACCGTGTGCTGCACACGTCGCACAATTTTTGCACACGAAACAAAAAAACTTGAGAGATTGAGCATAAAACGCACTTACAAATGGGTTCTCATAATAAAGGACACCTTAATAACCATTGGAAAATCAATTGAAACCCCGGACTTTTATATATTCGTCAATTACTTACCTTACTTATTTATTTACCGTACTGTATTTGTTAAAAGTCCGACGTTTTCAGTTTCTTTCTTGTTATTTTCTCCTTAAGGGGTTCCTAAACATGCGACCACTCTGTATTTATATTGACCACCCAACCCTGCAAGTTAAAAAATAAAGAAAAAACTGCATAATGAACTTTTGTGATAACTATCACCGTAAACCCATAATTTATTAATACTTGCATAAAAACTTACTTGATTGGGTGGGAAATATTTTAAAATTATTCCGTACATATTGTTCATGAACGATTATGAATGAAAAAAACATTCAGTGTTAATTGATTATAAAATAAATGAAAACAGACTTTACACTCATCGTCTAATTATTCAGAAAATTAATTTTAAAACCCAAGCCAAGCTATATCAATTTAATTAAAGGTTCAAAAAGCCAAGCCAGATCAAGGTGGATTCAGGGAGTTTAAATTTTAACATACACATGATAACAAGTTAAAGGGCAGCATTTTTTTTTTGAAAACCTGCACTGTGCAGGCTGCACGTTAACTACGAATAGACTCGTTAACATTTAAGGGTTCACCGTTAACAGTTAACGGTTAACTGGTACTTGCATAGGTGATATTGCGTTTATCGTTTTCTTCTCAAAAATGTCCATTAAATGATTTCCCGTTAACTGATTACCCTGTGTAGACAAAAATCCGTTTCGAAGACTTAACAATTGATATTTGTCAAAGATAACCGCCAATTGTCGGTACCGGTTCTTATCATGTCAATCACAGAATATTTTTTGTTAGCAGAAAATGACGTTTGAGTAATAAAACTGCGCACAAATTGAAAATATCAGATATAGACTTTGGTGCCGGCAGAATCTTGGAGTTTTTTTAGTGTTGTTTGCGGTCGTTACGATTGATGTCGCCTCAGAACCGCCAAAAATAACCCACCGTGATGAAGTCACAAAAAATCGCGCCGTCTCCAAAAGGTCATAGAATAGTGGTTAACCGGCGGTTTGGAACAAGATGTTTCTCGTTCTTCGGTAATGGCTGTTTTGACTAATTTGAATAACATGTAACATTTTTGTGATATTTATAGATTTGATGCCGTTTCCCGAGGTTTTCGTTTTATTTTTTACAATTAATAATTGGCGCCCAAACTGAAAAATTTTGTCGGGTGACTTTTTAAAGTTGTTATTCAGAGTGAAAGTGCATCGTATTGAGCGCGGGGGCTGTACTTATATTAAAAAGCTGTAGACACAAACATCAAACAAAATATCAAGGTCTCAAGTTTGATATGTGTATAAAAATATATAAAAAAATCCTCAGTTCCGGTGGTTGAAAGCTAGTAAAAAATGATCACAATTTATTCAAACACAATAACAAAAGCACGTTAACTCTCTTTAGCCGAAAAGACTATTAATAGGCCGTGCGACTTCAATCGTGAATAAAAGCCAAACGGACGGAGATTTTTTGAAACGGACAACAGTTTAGGATTTTTTCAGCAAATCTACGTTAATCCAATAAATTTTCGAGTTTATTTTATATTTTACTTTAGTCAAAATCTCGACACGAAAAACATGAACTTCGACAAAAAATCTTATTTTTTTTAAGAAACAAAAACGAAAGCCAGGTGCCTCTTTAGGCTTGAATTGCATTTTTGACTCTTTAGCACAATGTTTGTCCTAGCGGTTAATAAAAAAATAGTTTTATGTTAATTTTTTTTTCAAAAATATAGATAAGGAATCAGACGTTGCAATTAACAAATAAATTTTGTCAATTGTTAAATTTATTTTTTCTGTGAGAATTATTTCCGTGAACGGCCTATTTATAGGCCGTTTGGCTAAAGGGGGTTATGCCGCAGCGTCGGCTAAGTAGAGTTAACAAAACTCGGCCCATTAATATGTATTGTACTACATTATTACTTTAGTCTTTTTGTAGCAAAATCCACGCGGTGTCCCAATCCATTAGCAAGATATAAAATCCAATTTATAGCCATATCTATCTTTTCCGTATATTGGGACACCAGGTGAATTTCGCTACAAAAAGACTAAAGTAACAATGTAGTATGTGCCCGTTAATATGTAATGTTGGGTCAACACAAACTGAATGGTAAAACAGACCCGGTACACAAAATGTATACACAAATGTATGCGCGGGCATTATGCATCAGTGATGCAGCATCACAAGTGCTGATCAGTTGCCACTACCATATTAGTATATTTTCCAATACGCCACCAAAACTGCTCTCGTCGACAAAAAAACTTTGTAGGCTTGATATGAGTCACATCATCGCAACAAACCATAAGTTATGGTCCATAAGTTGACTCTAAGGTTTTCTAAACTTTTACCGAATATTTTGATTTGGTTATGCCAATCGCCGCAACTCGGTTAAGTGAACCGTCTGAAGAAAATTGACGTCATTATGGAGGCCGGAAAGCTTGGATTTAAGTGGCTCAATCACGAATTTTTTCTTTGCTTACTCGTTAAAAATGGAAACCAAAAGTGTGGCGATTTGGGGAACAACCGTTCTCATGGGTTAATGATAGTATGATTATCGGTCAATTGAAAAACTTTTAACAGAAGCCTTGTACCAATGTATGTGTATTACAAACTTCAAAAGTCTACTAAATTTTCAGTATATCCTTAATTCAAACATTAACTGTACAACAAAAAATGTCCGTCGACAACATTCTAAATTCATGAGTTGGTTAGCCTGACAATTCTTAAAAGTTAAAATATGTTGAAAAATTAAAATTTAGTTTGCTTTTATTTTCATAAAGAACTCTTTTAATTTTAAAGATTTGAATAAATAAAGAGGAAAATGACCACTTAATCACTTTCAAGTCATTCTATTATGTTTAGCAATGAAAACATATCTTTCTTTTTTTTTCATTTAGCTCTCTTTTTGGACTTTTTAAAATTTGTAAATCATGAGTTAATGCAAACAACGATTATAATTCGAATTCTGCGATCGTTTGAAAAATCTTCAAAGTCAACTAGATTTCGAGACTCAAAGTCGCTCCACTCAAGAAAATGTACTTTGCATTTAATTAAAAGTCAATATTGTATTTATAATTAACTTCATCAAATATTTTCATTTTCTCACATTATCAGCTAGGGTTGGATTAATTTCAAAACAAGAACCAATGTGACATACGGTATGTGACATACGGTATGTAACATACGGTGGTGTTATTTTAGTCTCTCTTCCAGCTTAATCCACGCGGTGTCGCAATCCATTGACAAGCATTGACAGTTATGTACCTTTGTGTAGTTGGGGACACCACGTGGATTCAGCGGGAAGAAAGATTAGAAGAACAATACTGTAGACTATGTCACATAGTGGAGTCTCACTATTCGTACATTGAGTAGATACGTAAAAATACCCTTATTCAAAGTGATTTACTTTTGTTGTTGTTTTTTCTTAAAAAAAAGCTGGAGGTACTTGGCTAAATTCAAGGGTCCAAAAAAGTGATTTTTTTTTTTTGAAACATTTCCATGTAAATTTACGATTGAAAGATGATTTATGAAGGTGGTCACGCCTATGTGGTTTCCATCTGAAATTCCCTTGGCGGCCATTTTGGCCTTTTTAATTAACAATTGTGGATTTAATTGATTTGAAATGAGAACAAAATTGCGGCAATAAATTCAGTCGTTAGTGCCGACACTGACAGTTATAATATATAAAACATTCTTTGTATCGCTGTGTTTGCTTACCGTGGTTGAAATAATCGAAATATCAATTCGATCATTTTAACACTTACAATAGAATCGGGATTCATGAAATATTAAAACCCACAATCACATTGTTACGATTAATAATATTGTATATAGATGTATAATAGAAGGCCGCATAATGTCAAGTGAGTTCCGCATTCTATTTTTTTGATGTCAACTTCATGTTATAAAATGTTCTTGGTAATTTTTTATTCAAAAATTTTGAACATTCAGACATTTCAGAATGACATAAAGCTAACATCAACCTACAGACCTTTCGGGCATTTATGATATTTTTTTCACTACATTTAAATAACTATCCGCCAAATTTTAAATAAAAAGTGGACAGCTAACTGCATATTATACACGTATGTACGTATGTATTACACATACATATGTATACCGTATAAATAGCAAAATAGGCAATGGCAACTGGACGGTTAACAGCGTACCGTGTAGGCGTGGACGCTGGAACAAATTTGGTCATGAGTGGATATTATTGAAAACTGCGCACACGGTTTTTTGAAACAAACCGGGAATTAAATCGGAAATAAGAAATTCAAGTTTCAAAAAGACGATTCTAGCCGAATATTAGTACTTAAGTGGATATTTTATTATTATTTTGTAATTTATATAATTGTTACAGTTTAACTGTTTTATTTTTATGTTTTTTAAATAATTTTTTTATAATTATCTTTACAATTTTTATAATATAAAATTGTAAAAAAATATAAACAATTTTTATTATTTTTATTTATATGATTATTTGTAATTTTTATTTTTACGATTATTTGTAATTTTTATTTTTACGAATCGAATATAAATTACGATTATTTGTANAAGCGGCGGTTATGGGATAAACGGCCGTAATGGAAGCGCCCCTTATGGAATCAAGGACTGTATATGAATGAACGGTTCAAGATCGAGTAAAACATATTCTAAATAAAAAATAATAAAATCAGCGACCCTTATTTTTAGCAGTAATATTTTTTTTTTTGAAAAAGAACGTTTGTTTGGCTAAAGAGACCCTTAATTAAGCAGCTCTTATTTGGTTTGAATAGAAATTTGTGCGTAATTGCTGAAAGCGTGCTTGAGATTCATGATATGTGCCGTGTGACTGTTTTAGCTACATAAATGCATAAATGCACCCAATTTGGGTTCGAATACATATGGGCCATATATGATATGGCCATATATGGTTAACATTGTCCAAGAAAATAAATTTTGAATATGGGATTTTTAACGGAATATTAGATCCAATTCTAATATTCCGTTTAGAATCTGAGATTCGAGTCTCATATTTCGTGAGAATATTAGAATCAAATCTTATAGTCCGTCAAGAATATGTGATCATATATTCCGCGAAAAAGCGCTCATATCTGAAATTATGTAATTTATATAATTGTTACAGTTTAACTGTTTTATCTTTTATGTTCTTTAAATAATTTTATAATTTTATAATTTTATAATTTTATAATTGTAAACAATTTTTATTATTTTTATTTATATGATTAATTGTAATTTCTATTTTTACGATTATTTGTAATTTTTATTTTATTTAATGATTTTATTTTTAAGTTTTTCGACACAAATAGCTTGTGTATTGAATGTAGCATTTTAAAATTTCAAGCAAAAACGCCGTCACGACTTTAGTCGATTATTATGTCAAGTCTAAGAATCTTAGACTAAGATAAAGTTCTATCGGCGTTAAAAAAATAAAATGAAAATGTGTGAGATTCATAAATCATTCATCTGCCACCAGAGTTACATCACACTTTCTAAGCACTGGACCAAGGAAGCTAACCACTAAACTCTTTCGGTTCGAAGTTAAACAAAAAAATCCAACCTCCACATTCACCGACACCTTCACGTTCGCTAAATTCAACGCAAAAATTATTTTTTTTGTATAAAAAAGACGTGTTTCATTTTCCCCAAGAATACCCTGTGTCCACTTTTTTTGGTTTATGCAATTGGATGCACTCATGTCGGACAATTACTTGGTGGAGTTGCGATTGGAGGGCGCCTAATAGACCGACCTTTTATTTAGGCAGCTCCGATTTTACCGACTACGCCATTTAGCCTTCAAATTCAGATTAAAACTGAATTCATACTCAAAACAACAAAAAAAAAAGACAAAAAAATAATATAACACATAGAATAAATTAATAATAATCCAACGCTAAAAGCATAAAAGAGAAAAAAACGAATATTCGATTAAAATCAATCGCTTAAAGACACGCAGAACACACCGAGACAATCGCACAAGGGAAACAAACAACAAAAAAAAATCCTTAAAAAAACATACAGATATATTTACATTGTTTGAGAGAAATCGAGAAGAAATATAGAAAAAATATTGGCTAGAAACACGCGGCTGACCGAGAACAGAAAATAACCGCCGCCAACGCGAGAGGTAAATAAAAAAACAAATGCATTTTTTGTTTTGTTTAATATTTTTCTTCTTGGAAAAAAAAAATCAAACAGTCGCTAGATTCGATTCTGGTTTTGATTAAATATGAATTTCACTTGAATTTGACTAAATTGTTTTTATTTTTGAATGATATCCCATTGGAACAGAGTGAATATAAATCATATTTGAATAAATATTTGACCAGATGTGTCAGTAGAGATTAATCACGCAAAAGTAGGTTTCATTTTTTACAATTTTTATGTTCAATCGCTATCCTGGATAACCTATCCAAAATCACAGTTTTTTTAAATAATTCTTTCTAGCACTTTTTTGTATTTGGCTAATCAAGGTTAAGGGTCTCATTTTTGGATGGAATGGGTTTTATGGTGTTCGGGAGTTAAATCACCTATTATACTTGTTCAACAAAAAACGAAATGGTTTATCCTTAAAGTAGGACTGATTTTTTTTTCTGAAATTCTTAGTATTTATCACCCGTTTTATAGAAACGCAGTGTAATTAATTTTAACTGTTTTTTTAGATTCTGGCCCCACCTACGTTTTTATGGTATAAAAATGCGTAGGCGGCACAATGCGAGTTAACCCGTTCACTCGTTAAACTTGTTATTATAATTTCTTAAAAACTCCACACAGATGTGATGAGAGGTAGTCTTTTTTTTAATGCGTTTTGGAAATGTATTATGGAGATTTTTGAGTAAAATAAACAATAAGACCTTTG
>SCLG01000135.1:146861-169031 GCA_004367875.1 Oikopleura albicans
TGGCACCACCTACAATTTTATGGTATAAAAATGCGTAGGCGGCACAATGCGAGTTAACCCGTTCACTCGTTAAACTTGTTATTATAATTTCTTAAATACTCCACACAGATGTGATGAGAGGTAGTCTTTTTTTAATGCGTTTTGGAAATGTATTATGGAGATTTTCGAGTAAAATAAACAATAAGACCTTTGGGTCTGGGCGAAACGGTAAGGAGATATAAAGCATGCCCTTTATTTCAAAGGCTTAAGGCTATTTATTCACCGAAACACAAAAAAAAAACTGTCTTCAAATGGACTATGAAGGTTTAAATTTATAAAAATGCATACATAAATCGAAACGCATCATTTGCTTTTCGGATATACTATCGGTTTTTAAGCGCTCGAATAATGGACTTCAATTGGTTAAATGTCAAACAATTGAGTTAACATGACGTTGAAATTCTTCGCGGTTTTTTCGCCAATTTCACGGATTCAATCTTTGACTGCCATAATAATGTTCAATCTCACACTCGATTTTCCCTATGAACAAAAAAAAACTCTATGATGCCATTTTTCATGGATCATAATTTGGTAGGCGGAGGTATTAGCAATGGTTAAAAATTATATCATAAAATATTCGCGATATTTATTTAATATTAAAATGAATTACATTTGACTTTGACCACAAAAAATATGAGGTCACGCAATTGTGTTTCATGCAGTGGATATTTACGCAAATTCACTTTTATGAATACTTTGAGAACTAGCAATTATTCTGGTAGATGTGTGCCAATTGGCACAGACCATTTATGCATAACTTATGCAGCATAAGACTGTCATTTGATGTAAAATTTGAATGAAACTGAAACGAACAGTCGATTTTTATCTGGAACAACTTGAACTATAATTACGCCAGACTTTTATTTGTAACCCGAAGGTCTATTCTAAAGGGGTCCCTAAATAAAGGTCGGTATTCTATTTAAAGAAACCGGCCCTAATTTGGGGACATTTATCTTATTTGATTCTAAACCGCTAATTTGGCGATACTTTACTTATTTGATTTTAAAAACTGCCTTAATTGGGCGATACCGACACTTATTTGCCAATGCCTTAATTTAATTAAGGGTGGTACGGTCAATTTGTTTTAGGGTGCTACGGTCAATTTGTTTAAAAACAAAAAAAAATCCAAAATGATGGTTATTTGTAAACAAATTGACCGTACCACCCTTAAGTAACATTTTTGTTTATTTTAAAATAATTAAAAAATTTTGAGATGAAATTTAATTTAGGTGAATAGATAATTGCCATTAAAGTATAAATATGCTAAGTGAATGTTCCAATTTTGTGGGTTTGAACAGTTCATCACTAAAAGTCAACTTTGCA
The DNA here is from genome assembly GCA_004367875.1 of Oikopleura albicans. NCBI lineage: Eukaryota > Metazoa > Chordata > Appendicularia > Copelata > Oikopleuridae > Oikopleura > Oikopleura albicans. The sequence goes on from SCLG01000135.1 coordinate 148,224, forward strand.
CCTTTCCTGGCAAGTCAAAATTTGGAAAAGCGTTGAGTTTTCTTTGTCAGGTGATAGTTCCGGTAGAATTCAATAAAATTGGATTATTTTCAACACAATCCATGTGATGAGATCCTTTTCCGTCTTTTCTTGGAATTCATCATATGGTTTTTTTACACGTTTAAAAAGTTGACCTCACAGGGTTAGTGCCCGAAATTTAAGGTCATACAAGTTTTACTTGTCTTTTCCCCATTGTTGGGACCCACTGGGAGAATTTCGCTGCGTGAGCAAAAACAAAAATATTACAAAATAGGGTTTAACTTGATTTTATTTGTTCAGTAAGGCAAATCATCTCGCATTAATGGGTATAAAACTTTACACGCTATAATACATTTCCTCCACTTTTTAACGTCGACAATCTACACATTTCATCACACTATTTCGAATTGAAAGACCGCGAATTTCTCGACCACTTTAATGATCCCAGAAAAAAACACTGAATTAGCATAAAACCGTTAACCCTTGGGCTCACTGTGTGACGATCATCACACAGCGGCCTATTTGCCCGCATATGATATGCCTTCGTATGATATACCAATGAGTCATATCTCAAATTCCATGGAGAAAATCTTGGAACAAAAACCGGATGGATTCGTCATGCTGGAGTACCCCGTAAAACAATTTTTGCTTAACCAGGGCTCGACAAGCTCGTCTTTCTGTCTTACAAAAAAGTCTAACCAAGCCAAGCTAAGCCAGCAAATTTTCAATTATATCAAGCTCTGATCTCCACCGGTTAAAATCTTTAATCATAATGATTTTTGGTCACCAATGGAAGGTCAAAACTTTTATGTTCACTTAATTCAATATTATTTTGAGGCCAAAAAGACACTTATGTGGTTAAAAACTGCTTAAACTCCGGTTTTGCCTGCAATCAGCAAAAATAAAAAATGGCCATACATTTTTTCACTAAATCATGAGCAATTGGACAATATGCTAAACTCAAATGACATCAATTTTTTATGACTTATAATGTGTTTTTTGCTGTGTTTAATGAGATCAAAAAAAAAAGACAAATGGCTGAGAAATTAAACTAATTTAAAATCGGGAAAAAATCGCAGACGCGACATTTAATGTAACAATGTCAAGATTGCCCTGCGGGTGCTTGACATAACATTCGTCAAATTTGATTGGACAAAAAAACAGTAACGGGGTTGAAATGTGCTCGGCGGTTGACCTACAATTTTATGTTAATGTTTAGATTAAACACGGTAGTCAAGTTCACTTACGGACCACAAGTTGTGGTTTGCGTCAAATAAAAGCAACATACAGAATAATGTAAAATTAGCCAATTTGGAAGTTTTTTAGGCGCCATGAATCAAAATCACAAATACGAAATAAAATATCATGGGGTCTCCATATTTTTGCTTGTCCCTAATTTGGTTTTTTTTTTAATTTATTATCGGATATATTAGACTAATAAACTGCTTTTTGACACTTTTTGCCAATTAGAATCAAATCTTTAAATCTAGTTTTAAGATTTGTTAATTGGGTAGATCAAGCGCGTCATTATCTTTTTAAAGCCAAAATAAATAACAGTCAAAGATAATAGAGTAGTGCGCAGGCGTTTTTAAAAAAACGGAATCTACAAGAGGCCTCAGTTTCTTTTTTCATAAACATCAGAATTTTTGTATACCATTTTTGATGCATTTTTATATTATAAAAGCTTTGATAGCTGAAAATGTAAACACACCTAATGCGTGGGCGAACAAGCTGGAAAACTTACCCACAACAAAACATAACTGGACGAACAGGAGAAATTGGAAGATAACTGGGAAAAGCATAACTGGGGAAAAGCGTATCTGTTGTACAGTTGGTGACTAAACGAGTTGACACATAACGAGTTGACAAAGTGAAACGAGTTGACAGTTTTTGGGAGTTTTTAGGGCAACGATAGGGTGACGTAACGAGTTGACAAAGTGAAACGAGTTGACAGTTTTTTATGTTCTAATCGATGATTTTAGTAAAATAAAATTTATTGGTTGTACAAAAATACTAATAATTTACAATTTTTTCAATTTTTTGTAAAAATGTCCGTCATTTTTAATTGTTTTCGTATTTTTTTTTATATCTGTCGAAGTTGATGGGGTCAAAATCCCGATAATTTTTGAAAAAAGTGATGGAACCAGTTGACAGTGACGGAACGAATTGACAGTGACGAAACGAGTTGACAGATTTTTTTTGGAATTGATGGTTTTCGGAACGAGTTGACAGTGACGGAACAAGTTGACAAAGTGAAACGAGTTGACAGTTTTTGACGAAAAAATCGGAAACGAAAGTGTCAACTCGTTTAGTCACCAACTGTATAACAAATTATTTGTATATTGGTCATTTTTTAGAAATGTAGTCTTATTGTTAGTTCTTATAAAGTGCATAATTCGTCTGAGTACTGTCACAATTTTTGCTCAAGTTCAATTTCGATTGCGAATGGTTTCAAATTGAAACTTTCAATATAAAAAGAACTCGCGACCAAAACACACATTTTTTGCATAATAATCAAGAGTATATAAAATTACACTGTTTTCATTTTATACACATGGCCTATGAGTTAAGATTCTAATCTTATCGATCCTAATCGTTGTCATCTCTATTCTTTTAAGGTCCTAGGCGTTTTTATTTTCATCTTTTTTTTCATTTACATTTGACTCAAAAAGATTTTTTGACGTAAAATAGAGAGAAAAAAAAAGAATGATTAATAATGCATAGCAGCTGAAAATCAAGATTTAATATTATTTTTTAGCACAGTTATCAAGAAAAAATGTATTTTTGACAAAAAAAGGAAATATTTTTCTTATAAATAACTTCCCAAATAAAGAGAAACTTTACTAGAAGAAAGAAAAAAACTCCAAACCTGGGTAAGTTCAAAAATGTCGCTCGCAGGTCACATTTTTTTAGTACTTAACGGTTAAATTTAAATCGTAGGTTGAAAAATATTAGAACAAATTTCGAAATTCAATTGTTGAAGTCGAAAAAATTCAACGACAGCAACATAAATATTTTTTACAACAAGTTGAAAAACGAAAACTGTTCACATATTTTACCATGGAATTCTGTGTTTCCTCTTGATTTGGTCGAAAATGAAATTCCTTGACCCTTTTTGTAAAATATTCTAGATTGAGAAGGGCGCGGTTTTCATGATCGACAGTTTGGATTTTTTTTGTTAATGTGACTTCATATCGCTATCTGTCACAATTCACACAAAATAACCCCTTATTGCGCAGGGTTAAGTGAAACGTGAAAAATATAAAATACGTGAAAAATAACTGCTTAGGTGGTGTAATGTTTGTCAGCAAAAAAAAATAGGAAAAATAATAATTGCCCCTGCGTGGATTATTTTTACGCTCAGCAAGCGGATGGTAGAAGAGATGAGGGAAGGGCAAAGCACACTTGTATTTTATGTTTGTGACATTTTGCCTTGAATCGCTCGCCGTTTACGCAAAATATCAATACAAGGAAAACTAGGGTCTCGTTGAGTACTGTGATTTTAAGTCATACATAAAACAAGTAGCACAACAACAAACTCTCGATGGTAATTATGTTTTCTTTTTTTAATAAAAGCTAACTTGTTGAGAAACTTTATCGATTCCTCATAGAGAAATTTTATGTTTTTACCCCGTTAACTAAAATTCATATATTTTATACTTGGTTACCAAACTTAGTGTATGTCAGATATACACTTGTGGCATGCCCAAGTTGGCGAGACTGTAGTTGTTTGGAGACTATTTGGAATTGTTAGAGACGGCCTCGTCAACGCAGTGGTGCCAACAGTGGACTCCAAGAGGTGGCTATTCCGGTTCATAGTATGAGCTTTAAACAGTCACAAAGAAAACTGGTTCAGTTTTACAAACGCCATTCTGGAATTTTAAAATATCTTTAGAATTTCTAGGAGATTTGCTTTTTTGTTGAGCTGTCGTATATTGGATGTTTATTGGGCCATTGAAATCAATTTGTGATTAGGCCCTAATATACATGGGAAGTGTCATGACCCCATACTGAGACACGAAATTGAATAGAATTATTTTTCCTCTTTTTTCGTTCCTTTTTTTTATCTTCACCTTTGTCTTTCCTCAAATTTGTTTTCGGCTGAGTTCATAAGACAGAGAAAAGCTTGCGTTATGTACTCATACTGGTAGTATTTTTTGTATTGAATGAATAATATTATATTTACACGGGTCGCCGAAAAAGGGTCATTTTCTTGTTTGAAAAAATGTTCATAAGAAAATGTCAAAGCGACCCTTTTCCGGAGCAATAATATGTTTCTCGAGAAAAAGCGACCGTATTTGGCGCAACCGACCCTTATTTGGCGAATGCCTGATCTCGGCCCTAACTGATTAATTTTAAATCTTACACCCTTTTTCCACCTCGAATGTTCTAGTGAACTCCGTACTTACTTTATTTTATTAATATCAATGGTTTGTCTTTTTAAAAACAGATTTACCTTGATTTATTATGATGGCACATTGACGCGATTCCGATCGTGAACCAGCGGCCGCGAGTTATGGACTAATATTTAGTCATCAATTACGAGGACAATTATTTTCCATTATTTGAAAAAGAAAAAAAAAATCGAATTTGCTACTTAATTATTTAACATTTTATGAAAAATCTACGTTTGAGACGACGCATCGGCCATAACAATAATTCATTTTTAAACGTGATCCGATAAGAACATTGGTAGGAAATAATATCCATTGGTATGAAAATCGCCTCAGACTTTTTTTGAATTTTATTCTTACACTTTTTCTTACTAACTTTTTGAGCTCTACAATATGGCCAAAACAATTTTCAAATAAAAAGGCAACATAGGCCCACAATAATTAAATACAGTATGCTCAGCGAAAAAAGATCTTCGCTTTTGCTCTGTCCGGGACCGGGTGACCCCCGGTCCGGGTCCTATGAGTCATATAGTCTATAGGTGATCGAGATCGAAAAAAGATCGAAACTTTGACAATTCCAACACATATATTTTTGCGATGCGTATTTTATTATCTTAAGCGCCAGGAATATTTTTCGAATAATATTATTTAACTTATACAAATAGTAAAGCCTTAAAATGGTAATAATTTCAATTAACTAATTTAAGTTCAAGACTAAATCGATTGGCCATTACTTTTATTATAAATTAAACGGTTTGTTTGTTCAAAGAGTATATGTTCCGAAATGGCCATAAAACAAATAATTGTTCGCCGTGATCTGATGAGAAAATTGAGGAAAAAAACTGTCCGTTATTATTGCTCATTATGTTTCAGAGTGCATTTTTATAGGCACGTTTAAAACATTAACTTTTCTTTCATTTTACTATTTTTTTTAAGTTTTTTTACTAAAGAAATATTATTTTACAAACAACATTAATACCAAATTGTATAAAAACAAAAATAGTTAAAATAAATTGACAAGAGAATGAAAAAAATCAAGATTGGATGGTAGAAAAATCGAGGTAATTTGAAACAAGAATGATTTGATGAGATATTTAAAAAAATCATATTTAACTCCTAAGAGGAAAATTTTCGTATATGATCACATACCGTTTCAGAACAAAATGGCGTTATTTACATCTTGTTGCTGATTTTCTTAAGATTTGAGGGTATTATTATAGCATTGCATTTATACTTAAATATTAAAAAAAAGTCTTGATTTGGTGCAATAGTTTTTCTGTCCAAAAATAAGTTTTCATGCAAAATTTTTGATAGAACATAACACAATTTAGCTCTACTTCCGGTTACCGGAAGCGACGAATTTTTCTTGATATTCTTTTTAGATTTATTTGTCGAAAAGTACGCCTTTCTGCAAAATTTTGGGATTTTTGCATGCGATTTAGCATGTGATTTAGCCCTACTTCCCTACTACATGCCTCCCCATCCATGCCACGGTGGCATTGCCACCCTAACATGTTACAATTTTCGAAAAAAATTATACCATGCGATTCCTGCACTCCTACTGAGTCCAAAAATCAATAAAACGTATTTAAAAACAGATTTCAAAAAAAATATATAGGTGCACCCCTACCCATCGTTCAAATATGTTGGTCCAAATATGATATTTTTGGACATATTGTGGTAGAAACGTAATTGTGGTAAAAACAAATAAGTGGTAGAAACGTAAAAGCGAAATTTTGACCATTTCTTCAAAAATCAACGTCACAAAAATATTTTATTATGATAATTTGTTGTCGAATCGTAAGTCACATATTAAAGGCCAGTCTTAATAGGTCATTAGTATCATAAAAAAATTTTATGAAGGGCTTCTTGTACCAAATAATATAGTCCATATTTAACAAAACCGGAAAATGTGTGTAAATTGTACACATACAGCGACGCATGGAAAATGTCGTCAATTGTAAGTGAGCCGCTCACTGTGAGCGGAAATTGTAGGTAGTTCAAAAATTGCAAAATACGCGTGCATATTTGCACACTTAACATGGTACAATATCGGATATATATTTGGGTCAGCGTAATATGACGAAGTATACGATTTTTTACAGTTTTATCATTAAAAATCGGCTATTATGCGGCTGAGAATGACCCGTTTAATATTTACATCTAATGATATAAATGACTCCAAAAATGATGTTATCTATAATTTACTCTGAAAGTAGAAAAACCATTAATGTCACCAAAATCATTAAGATGATCATATTAACGTTTTACATATTGACAAGCCAGTTTCGGTAAATGAGTCTATTGTGTAAGAAAAAAAGAAAAAAAATATGTATAACAACGTAATTTACATTAAATAAAATGCTAATTTATTATGACAGCGTATTGAAGTAATTCCGACTGACAAGCAGAAAATTTAGACAGCCACGGAAACATGATAAATTTAGGAAACTAATTCAACAACTGCTGTATTCAAACTCTCAGGGACCCAAAAACCAAATAGCCTCCGGGTTTGAGTTTATAGGAAAAAAAATCTAAAAACCTTTAAAATTTAATCCATGTTAGTCCGCTTACAGTGTTAACAAATTTCTGAACGCGGTTTTGAAATTATGGATATTTGGGCGACCCCCGTATACTGTATTTTTAACATAAAATAGAAAATTTCAGACGCCCCAGACTATCCAAATTTGCTTCCGAGGGATATCAGACCATTTGTTTTTTCCATACCCCTTGGAGGCACCGTCTTAATCGGGATATTGTGTTTTATGGAGAAAGAGTATCCGCAGACAGTCTATATAATTGTATATAAACTGTCGGCGGTTTACCCTTTCTCCATAAAAAACAATATCCGGATTAAGACGGTGTCCTCTTAGAGTATTAATGCGTGGTTTCACACGTTTTCGCAACTCCCTTCGTTGTTTATGGGACGACATGACCAAGAACCTATTAAAGGACATGTTTTATTAACTCGTTAACTCATTTCCGTTGCGATAATGAGCACTAGAATAGTTATCGGGCCCTAATGAATGATTAAAGCGCGATTATAAGGTATATTATGTAACATCTTGACTTAACCTGATGAGCGAGCCGAATTAAAGTAAAGTAAATCTAGGCTCAAGATTTACGATTTCTTTAAAAACGAAATATGGCTATTTCATGCTGATTTAACCCTGCCGAGTAAAACCACACATTGCACTAGTTTTTACTCCATATTTTCGTTAAAATTATTCGCCCTGGGATGGCGTATGGTTTGTCCTGGTTTGGGATCATTTTATATTTTCCCTAAGCCGCGATAGTTTGATCATAGGTTCCAATGTTATGTATCATTTCTGTCATATTTTCTAACTTTATCATGGTATACCAGCGGTTTGGAATTTGCGAACTTTACTAGACGTTTAGGACTTAACTCCCAAAGGTCGCAAGTGGCATATAAGCCGTAGGGGTCACTTAGTCCAAATAAGGACTAGAAACCTTTGTGAAATATCAGTTCCGTTTTATGTTTTATATTTTTTCTCATACAATTTAACTAGACCGGTATTTAGCGATTTTTTATAAAGCTCGGTTTACTATTATTTGTTGTCCATTTAGGGCGTTCAGTCCAAATGTGGACTAAATGACCCCCGGGAGTTAAACGTTAGAGTTTCCAACTTTGCCAGGATTTTTCGGATTTTCCTAATTTCACGTTTTTTTTCAGATTTTTTTAGAATCGAAAACCAGGTTTTTTGAATGAACCGGTGTTTTTTTACATTATTCCCCAAAGAAAAAATGTGGTCAACGTCATGGTAAAAGAAAATGACCAAAAGATGTTTTCGCCGTAGTTTTGTGTAATGATGGAAAAAGAGAGCGAAAACAAGATAGATTTATTAATAGCTGTGCGATACGATGACAGCATTTCTGTCATCACCCACTGTGAGTTTTCCTTAAGAAATTCATTGCAACTTTTTTTTTCTCCCCAGTTGTCAAAACATGGTTCTTTTGAACAACAGAAAACGCTAACTATCTTCCATCACAGCTGTCATCTTTTAAAGTGTCAGCGTAACGAAAATATATACTTTTTTCTTGCAACTCAAAGTGCAACACAGATGAAATTGGACGTTGACCATTAAACACGGAACATTTATTCAATCAATTGATTTATTTTTTTAATTTATTGCTAAATTACGACTTTTTCTTTCTAAATTTGAAATGAAGAGAAGATCGTCGGCCGATTTGGATACGGCAAATCATGAACCGGCCAAGGTATGCCAATATGCACGGGCATAGTTAAAATAAAATAAATTTTCGAAAATTGTAACCACGAAAAAAAAAATTATAGAAATTTGCAGAGATTTTGCTTATTGGTTAGGACGCACGCGGTTAAAATTAGGTATCTACTAATCTATTTGGAAGCTTTTGTATTGAATTGAGAACCTTTTGGTTAAAATTGTCATTATGACGAATTTATAATTTTAACTCGTAGGCCTGAAAATGAGCAAAAACTGATACGGCACCGTGAGTCCGGTCACACAGAATTACAGAAAGGAAATTAATTTTTCTTCCTTCACCAAATATGCTTATTTTTCATTGTGAAAAAGGCAAATCTTTTGTCAGCAATTAATTTGTGGTTTTATTTTAATACCAAATTTGTTTAGCGTAACCAAAATCTAACATACACACATATATATATTATATATACCAAATATTGGTTAAGCGTGCGTATACCCTATATGGTATAGCATATACCGTATAGGGTTCAAAACCGAATCTAGTATTTTATTTCTTTGGCCCAATAAAGGCCCAATAAAGGCCCAATAAAGGCAATATTACACGGAAATCATATGGCAGTAAACTACCAAAGTTGCATTTATTTGTGTGAGTATAGGCGCCCGTTAACTGCACAAATATTGTACATAATAGTGAAGATTAACTACCATACAAATACATGAAATATTGTACAGGAAAGAGTTTGATGATTGAAACTAATGTTGACATTAGCAAGCAGTGATCTTAATTATTAATCTGTGGCATTAATGGGAAACTTTGTTTTCTTAATCGGGTAATTTTTGCGCTTCTCATTTTCGTTCTTGAAATCACAATCGGCCCAGATGCTTCGTTTTGATCCGATACCAAAAGCCCCCGTTTTTAGAGATTTACCTTGCTTAGCGCCTCCATAATGGCGGCTCCATTACAAAAAATATGAAATATCTTGCTTTAGTTCCCCTGAGAAATCCGTTTTTTTGCTAAATTGTATACACAGTCCTTCGTCCGAATAGGGAATGTTGATTCCAATAAGGACAAAAAACCCTGCAATCAGACTGCACTAGCACGTTTTTGCCATCGAATTTTTCGTGTTCGATCCCGGTTGATAAAAGCTTGTTACTAAACACCCTAGTCGTACTTCTTATTTTTGGAAAACTAAATATAAAACTAGATATTTTGATCAAAACTCAAAACATATTGATCGCGCGGCACATAAAGGTTAAAAAAGATTATAAATGAACATAAAATATGCATAATAGTCGATAATTTATAGACTATTTTTCAAATTGACAACTACTCCCTAGAAATCGATTAATATGAAAGATGTTCCAATAATAGGAAATAAGTCGAAATCTCGTCTGATAGCATATTAACCCTATCAAATATTTTCGGCTATATTTTTTACAAATTCTATACTTTTTGTTAAATTTGATTTTGTCATGTTTTTTAGGCAAAAAATGACACAAAAATGAAGCCGAGTTCAACACTGCCTCCTAGTTGAAACTTTTCTTTCAAAGTTTATCGGAATTCTTAAGTTTAGCTGCTTACGTAAACTGCTCAAAAGTAGCATCACCCTTAATCAAATTTTATTTTTAGATGATTCGACCGGGCACCAATGAATCACTGACCAATGGCCAATATGCGGCAATGGGAAATTATATCATCATGCCCCAGGCGGCGCTATCGGGCAATCCGCTTTCGAGCCAAGCCGCGGCAACAAGTCAATTCCATCGTCAAGTCCAACAGTACCAAGTGCAACAAATGGGACAGCAACAAATTTTACTGCCCCAACAGTTGACAGGACAATTTCCAATGCAGACATTTCCGTTTTTACAAAGTAAGTTTTTTACAGTTTTTTAAGTCTTATCTTACCACTTCTTATGTTGACAAAAATGCTTTATCTTAACAAGTTTTGCCCCGATGAGTCAGGGTGGTATATGAGACATAAATTAAAATAGAAGCATGAGGTCCCATACTTGACCCGTATAACGTTATTAAGAGCCGCCAATTTTGCAATTATTAACTCCTAACGGCCAGTGTTGCGAAAGTTGGCCAACGGTCAATTTTTTCCCAACGCCCAACGCAACCGTTGGCCAACGCTCAAATTTTCCCAACGCCCAACGCAAGCGTTGGCCAACGCACCAAATTTTCCCACTTTTTGAATCATAGCAGAGTGAAACATAAAACTGCTGTGGGTCTATAATCTATACTGTATAGAGCCTATACTAGTATACAGTACACCACTTGCGCAGTTATCTTGCGAAAGTATTTTGAAAAAAGGGCAAGATAACTGCGCAGGTTGTAGGCGTAAAAACGACAAAATATTACATTTTTGAAGATAATTGGGTGCATCGTGCAAGTTAACTTCATAGGGATGCATCCGATGCATTTTGTCTTGAAGATAGACAAACAAATGATAAAATATTACAAAAAAAGACAAAATATAACATTTTGGCAAGATAACTGTGCAAGTGCTGCATAAGGAAGGCAAAATAAGGAGACATTGGGTCATTTATTTTTTATTTTCTGAAGAATGAATTTTGAGCGATTTCATCTTTTATTGAGGAGGGGGCGAAATTAGCTTTACAATAGGTCAAGCTCATAAATATACAGGAAATTAATCGTCCCCCGTTGCGATATTAATTCTTAACATACCACTAATTTTATAGCCATTCTCTCAGGCACAGATGATATGATAATAGATTCGGATGACTTCCTCACCCCCAGCCCAATATGGGGGCAACTTTGGTGAATAATTAACGCCCACAGTACTCCATTTTATTTTAATTAATTTATGGCTGATTTCGGACAAAGAAAAATACGGTTTTTAATGTTTTATTCTATTAAATGTGCACCTATTTTCAAGTGGATTTTTATATTAGAAAGTGGCTCTCAAAATGGGGAACCCTTGTTTTATCCAAATAGCTTTTTTGGCAATAATTATTAAACTCACGTTCGAAATCTTGCCAATCGCGAAACAGACCAGATTAAAAACGTTCGACATTAATTGGTAGATTTTGTAAAAATGGGCAAGTCGAAAAATTTTTGGCAAAAAAACTGGTTAGGACAAGTTGTAGAGCTCGCCAAATTACGCCGATCAGATAATTCGGAAATTGATTTGCACCACCTGGATCCCCTAGAAAGCTGTTTGAAATGTCCAAGCTAGGCAAAATAACGTAGGTTTATTCGGGTAGATTTGCACGAAGGTGGTATATCCAAATGTTACTCTTCAAAACAACAATGTCAGGTCTAATATATAAGGAGGGAACCCCTACTAAAAGAATACTTGCGCTATTTAAGGTTTACGGTACTACTGTGTCATTCAATTACAAATACATTCCAATTCCGCCCGCTTTGAGTGACTGTTTTGTCATGACGCGGTTAAATTTTTTTCTGAAAAATAGTTTTAAATTCGACATATAAACAAATAATTTTAGCTGCGATGATGCCGACACCAATGGTAAGTTACTAATTATTTGTTTTTGTACTAATCAGGAATCCGATTTTTGGCACAAAAAATGTGGAATTCCGATTTCAACTGTGGGTTTTATTAAGAAACAAAAAATAATATTTTGATATAAAACAAAATTGACACGAGTTAGTATCGTATTTATTAAATACTGGTCCGAAAATTTCATTGGGGTCAATAAAATGGTTAATTCTTTTACGCAGACCAATTCGTAGGATTTATTCTGTAAAATTTGTAAAAAAACAAAAATCACATTGTAGGCCATAGACTAGGCCCTAGACTCTAGGGCACACTATATTAAAATATATTAGTTTTGAAAATGGAGAGAGTCACCGCTAGTGGATAATATACCACAAGGCCAAGAAAATAATAACTTTAATTTTTCAAAAATTATTTTTTGGAACTGATTTTCTTTCCTTTTTTAATCGAAATATGCAACAAATAATATTTCAAGTTTGAATATGCATTCATTAGATAGATGCGTGAAACGAATGCACATTCTTAACTATAGATTCGAATCCATAGTTGAAATAGTGATAAATCACAAACGCACGGATAATTTGAGCGATTAACCACCAACCTTACTTTTGTCACAGATTTCCCACAATATAACTTTTCAAATAATTAACCCCTATAGTAGGTTATACTAAAACCTAGCAAATTAATCGATAATTTTCGAAATATCTTATACAGTATTAATTTAATGACTTAAAGACCGCTTTCTGGCATAAACGTGCCATGATGGTATGGTAGAGTTAAGTGGAGTGAAATTGTCATCACAAGTTATTTGCGAGCAATACTATACTAGACAGAAAAATTGACGGGTGTTAAGCCCTAAACATAAACAAATATTACCCGCCAAAAATATATATATATATGAAAGGCCATTTTTTATCCGAGACATTACAAATAGACGTGATGAACATTTTTCACGAAATGTCAGAGGTAATTGCGAGACCGTTTGATCTAGAATCGTGGTTTTTAAAACGAGATCTGAGCTTTCCAAATCCCTATCACCTTTTCGACAGTTTACGGAAATTATTATTTATCGCAGTACCTGGGAATAGGATTTCCATAATTGAATGGCCTTGTTTATGACCGTTTATGCGAAAATATCGCTCAAGCTCGGGTATACATGAGAGGTTATTTCGCATTTATAATCCTTGTGACAAACAGGGAGGTTTAATTTGGCCAATATGCTTTTTTTTTTAATAAGATGTGACTTAAAATGGAAAGTTATAAAAAGGTATACCGCTACTAGTAGCACCGTTAAATTTTGTAGTGTTTTTTTTTATAAAATGTAGAGGGCACACTGGAGTTGTGTTTTTTATCATTTCCGACTATAGCAATTTTGAAAAATAGATTTAAAAAAAAAATCAAATAAATATTAGAAACTATCACAGAACTCGAACAGGATAGTAAGCAAAAAATAGCAAAACTTGATTAGTGACTCAAATAAGGTGTGGTTAAGACGCGCTAATTATTCCGAATGATATTTCACTTCAAATGCCCTGTACTGCAAAAAATGCTTAAAATTATTACAAAATACTTATTGGAATTTTGTGTAGATTTCAAGTCATCCATCAGCAACTCATCTAGTCCAACATCCTGCTTACACACAACGAAGTAAGCACTTTGTCTATTGTATATTTTTCGTTAACGAAAAATAACCATAATTAACCGAGATGGATTCCAATGGCACTTATCAGAGTAATTGTGGAGGTATATTTTTTTTTCGAAAATAAAACTGGCTTTTCAAAATTTTAAAAGATTCTAGAAATCGTTACAGACGGTTTGAGAACTGAAACTTCGATACATGGACCAAATTCAAAAGACAAAAAAAATGAAACGCCGAAAAAAACTTCAGTTACTTTGATAATTTCATATGTGTATAGTTGCACAATTTAACAGTCGCATATGGTACAACCAGAGTTCTGAAAATTTACGCCATAATTTACACTTTTATACCGGAAGATTTTACAAAGATGTTTTTGATCAGCCTTATAATTTTCGCCACATGGTGCGCCACACCCTGCGTGCAAGAACGTTTACAAAAAATCATTTTAAGCCACTTTTTCATAAATGTTAAAACATAACCACTATATTGTCTTACTTTACCTTATTAAATAATCCCTTTTCTGGTTATATGTGCCAAATTGGCCTATTATCTCTTCAAGCTTACAAATAATGGTTAATGACCCCAAATGAGCATGTCTTTGTGGGTTAAACAACATAAATAACCGTAAGCAAAACATATGGCCTTCGTATTTAAAATGTATTACCTATTTTTCCAAATAGGATCGCATAAACTGATCAATTCATCATTAAGTATCGGTTCAATATCAAAATATCCATTATTCCATCGGCGATCATCCACCGCTTTACCAAAACGAAACAGCAAAAAAAAAATCAATCTAATTCGGGGGGGATTCGTTGGTGCGCGATTTTTTTTTTTTTCATTTCTGCCAAACGTTACTAATTGAACGATGATTGACTGGATACACCATATGCGGCTAGTTAATTCTATAATGGACGGTTAATTCTGGTTTTTCTCTTTTTTTCTATATTTTTTTATCTTGGCAAATTTGCACGATATATATTCTGTATCATATTGTTATCGTCAGGATATAAAATTGAAGGAATATACACTCACTGGTCCGCTTGATTTGGCTGCATTGAGATCGGGAAAATGGTAAATCTCTTAAAATCCGTCTTAAATTTGTCTGGATGAAATATAATGATTTTCAAACGCTAAATCATCGCCCTCGTTCTTGATACCGTTTATTCATACCGTTAATGATAGAAACTACCAATTTTAGTCGTGTTATTATTTCAAATCGTTTTACGAAAATATTGAAGATTGAATTGCAACTTTCAAATATGTTAACGTAATAAAAAAAACTGGTTACATAACTGGATGTAAAAAAACTGGTAACATAACCTTGGTAACATAAGGACGGGTCCGTCATGTAACATGACTCATGTTGTGTACAATCTTAACCTGAAAATAATGTGAACGAGTGGTCACAATGCGCGTTTTCTCGACGTTACGGTAGCATGCAAAACAAAAATGTGTTGTTTGACCACCCATATATAATATATAATCATTTAACTAATTATAATTTATAATTAGTTTAATGATTATAATTCATAATGAGTTAAATGATTAAATATAATCCATCATAATCTAAAAAGTCATATTGATTTTATTTTTTATTTGTTGTCAGCATTTTTACGCGTATCTGAAACAAAATAATAGTTCATTTCAATATTTAACCATTCCCGATCTCGATGTGTCTATTGCTTTTACTTTTTTTTTATAGAAATTGTGTTTTTTAGCAAATAAGTTGCGACCAAAAGCATCCGAGAATATCAAGCTGCCAAGCCCCCTACCTGAATGCATTGAGAAAATGAATGTGCCGTCTGAATTGTATTGTCCCGTTTGTGAGCTGTCAGTTAACTCCCAGCAGCAACTGACGCAACATTTGGGAAGTACAAAACACAAGCTGGTTTCACTTGGTTTACTGCCAAAACCATCCGAGGACCCCAATATCAAGCGAGTGGTAAGAGATTTTTTTTTGAATACATTCCATACCCCATTATATCTAGAGCCTTTTTTCATTTTTATTATTATCATTATTCAGGGCCAGTACAAATGCAAAACATGCGACGTAATTTTGAACAGTGAAGCACAACTTGTGCAACATCTAAAATCACTCCGTCATCAGGTACGTAAACATATAAAAATTATATAATAATAATATATTATATTCACTCAACTAACAATGATAAACTTGTATATTATCACCTCGAAAAAGAATGATTTTTTATCATATACAAATTTCGAAAAAAAAACACTAATTTGGTCCCTTTTTCAGATCAAGAAAGTAGATTATTAGTACATTTTTTTATTCTGAAAATTAACGCAGTTATTGGAAATACAAAACTTTTTGTACATTTTCCTAAAAATGTAGGGTTGATTTTTGGCGGGAAGATTGCATTTACGCACAAAATAAATTTATCGAACTTTTGTCAAAAAACGAATCGATATCAGTTTGACCGATTCATTACTTCGTAAATTATGAATCGTACAGTATTATTAGTGTACGTTATCTAGTCAAGCTAAGGGGGAAAATAAGCGGTACTAAAAACCTTTTTCTGGAAAATTCAAAATAGGCTTTTAATGTTCTTGTCACACGTTGAACTTGAGCAAAAAATATCCAAAGCATAAACTTTTTATTTTCTTCAAAGTGGTTTTAACAGTTTTTTTTTCTTTGTTGGGCACCATTTATTCTCACATTGTTAAAACGTCCTATACTCGAAATTTAGGGTCTATATGAAATATTCTTTTCCGAAAACCAGGTGTTGATTTCATAATTGATTGATTGAGTGATTCAGGCTGCAGAACGCGGCGAAGAATTGCCACCTAGAGGAGAAAGACGCTTCTGCCCATACCAGCGCACTCAATCCTCCTCAAAAAAATCCTCCAGTAAGCTCGAAGACAACATTGGCCTGACCACAACCAACAACACGTCAACCAACAACAACCCACCCACCCCGACAACTTTAAGTACAACCCTCCCCCAACTTAACGAGCTTAACGCGACTCTCATCAACCACAACGGCCACCATTATGAGCAACTTGGTCACCACGCATTTTGTACAAATGATGTCAACGGCAACGTTGCCCAAAAATACAACAACAAAAAACAACAATTAAATTCTAACGAGATTAAACAACACGATTCCCGGCTAGTTGAGACCCTAATCGATTCGAAGGACTCGGTTGGGAACTCAAGAAGCCCCTCTTATAAATCTTCTGAGCAGTAGCGGAAGTTTTTGTTCTTTTGATTCGTTAGCAAATCAAATATTATCTTTTTACCTAATTGACGCTCATCATTTTCTGTTTTTACAAAACTTCTTTGATGAACTATTTTTGTTTTTGTTTTGTTTCTTTGACAATTTGACTTTATTTCACTGTTCAACTGATAACTTACCCACGGGATTTGTAAGTGTATCAAATATGTCTAGATCTGAAAATAAAATGAACTCCTGTTCTCATATTCAAACGCTCTTTCCAAACAGGACAAGGACAAAAGTTTTACAAATACTCTGTGAAATTGCATAACGCCCATTGTAAATCAAAGCGGATCAAAATTGATTCCTGCTAAATCCACTTGGTGTCCCTATCCATAAGAGAGATATAAAGGGCTGTCATATCTTGCCAATGGATTGGGACACCGCGTTGACCTAGTGGGGGGGAATATTAGAGCGATAATATGGTACTGATGTGGGTAACGAGTTTCTCACCGAGCTGAACGAGACTCGTCGTATGTTGATGGGATATAACTAAACATACGACGAGTCCCGTTCAGCTCGGTGACAAACTCGTTACCCATACCAGTATGACAAATCATGAAAAACAATAAGTTACGCCAGTCTGACCCGCTTTCATTTGTACTAGCGTTTTTTAATATGATTCATATTAATTGAATATTATATGAAAAATGACATCACTGATGTTATTTCATGTACACCGTCTTCATAGTTAAATTCCACTCTACGGGGTAATCTAAGTATTACTCTAATAAAAAGTCGTGGTGTGTCTCAAGAAATTCTTCGGCATTATGCCGATTAACCAGACACCGAACTCGAGTTTATGGTAAATTCAGGTAAGGTAAGCTAAACATTTACAAATGAATCTACATGTTGAATAACTATGTACAATTTATTTACATTTTAAAGAACTATATACAATGTGTTTGAACTTATGGAATGTGACATGACTTTAATGAATTTATGATGTGTGTTGCAGTCTGTGATTTATAGATTCAATGAGGGTTGTCTTCTCGCGGATTTGATAATCAATTTCTTTAATCGTATCGGGTTCCGCTTTCTTTTTTAGGTTTGCTTTTGCTTTTTGTAACTGTGAAAGCTCAACATTAGCTTCAGCTTGCTCTAGAATTAACGCATCTTTTATGGTTGAACCCGTCGCAGAACTTTGATCGCCCAGGGCTAAATTTTTATGGCGAATCATGAGCTCCTGACGACCCGGCAATGATAAGTTTTGAATTCCAATGTTCGGGGAGTATAAGGCATCCGTCGGCTCATTTACTCGGGCAGATATCAAATCGCGATCCGCTAAGAATCGTGAACCATCCGTATCGATCTGAAATTTTCAATAAAATTAAATTAGAAAGGTGTAATTTTGAAAAAGAATGATTCTTATAATGAGTCATACATTATTGGTAATACATGAGTTATACATTATGAGTCATACGTTATGAGTCATAATTTCATGACCAACCAATAAAATCTCTTACCGTTTTAAATGAAAGCGTGAGCAATATGCGTATCGTCGAAAAGAAACTGGTCAAAAATTTGAGGTCATTGTCGTTTTTGAATTCATTGCCCTTCAAATGGGCGGCAAAATGTGCAATGACGAGTGCCAGGCATCCCGGGTCGGTTAAACGCTCCTTGTGTATAAATACAGTACTGGCGCGCTCATCATAATAATACGAATTTCTAAAGGCATTATTCGCATAGGTAGTGCGAGGTAAACTAGAGGCAACGAGTAGCTTTACAATTTGAACGTCCAACTGCATGCACATTTCGTCAAGGAGCTGGCAGCCCATTTCATAGGTAGAACGGTACTCAGCTGGTATATCTTCCAAAACAATAAGCTGTCCAGATTGGGGTATTTGCACGTCTAAAACGTCAATGAATGGTGTGTCAAGTGCTCCGTAAACATCTCCACCGTTTCCGCCGATTTGACTAAGCTGTATCTAGAGTTGCTAAACTAAAATCGAAAACTGAAATTAAAAACTGACATTTGAAGTTTTTGTGAAATATAAGAACGTACTCGCGACCGTTAAAATAAAACCTAGCCATATAGAAAACATTTTTTTTTTTTTGCTTAAGACTAGACACTACACATTCGAAATGACAACTTACAGTTGAGTTGAAATTTTGGTTTGAAAGTGTCATTTTAAATGCTTAAGTCTTGTATTTCTTATAAACAAAAAAATTTTTTTTTTCAAAAAGAATCTAAAATCGTGCTCGGGTGTGGCATGTTCCATGTGGCAAACTAGAAATTATGCGATTGGTATTTTAGTTACTTCGCAAAATTTAGGATGCAACATAAATACACAATTATTTTTGCGCATAAAAAGTACATTTTAGTAGTTTATGAAAGAATGTTTTGGTTTGACAACCCTAGCTGTGCCGCCAACTTCTTCTCAAAATTTTGAATAGATTTCAAAACCGGTAATTCGGTTAGCAAGCTCAATGGTTTTGCATTATCATATTGTGAGAGATCGAGTTTGACTTTTTCGTGTTTGTGATTAACCATTGTGCTACTGGCACTATTTTGTATGATTTTTTGCTGCTCATCAATATGGTTGAGTTCAGCTAGAGCAATATCCTTTTCAGAATCAATACGTTCATTTTCGGCCATAGTTTTGCCGCGGCGACTCTGGAGACGATTTTGAAGAGCGGTACGGTAATTTTGTCGCTGGTCTTTGTGTTTTTCTTCAATGAGCTTTTTCTGTCGTTCGAGTTCGCTTAAAATTTCATCTTGTTCTTCCGCGGAATGTGCTTAAAAGTTTGTTAAGGTGCGCAATTATCTCGCAAAAATTGGTGCGAGATTGGTGTCGGACGGAAATCTAAAAATTAAAATGGACGCGAGTTTGGTTTTTGAAAAAAAATCTCGTGCGCAACATTTTTGGCCCATACACCAACTTCGCGCGTAAATTGATGCGCGCGAGATTGATTTGGGACGGTAAATTAGTGTCCACCAAGAAAACTATCAAGGGTCTAACACTCACCAGATTCCATTTTAGCATTCATTTCTCTTTCGACTTTTCGATTTTCAATTTCTTGACGTTTTGCGAGGCGCCTCGCTTCTTTTTCATCTGCCTGTTTTAATTCATCTTCAAATTCTTTTTCGTTTTGTTTCTGTTGCTTTTCTAATTCGTCTAATTGTTTCTTTTTATCCGCCTTCTTTTGTTCGAGATCCCTTTCCATAAGTTTTAACGCTGCCTTGCGACTTTGCTCTTCTAATTGTTCAAAGTTTTGTGCATCTCTATCCGCCTGCATTTTCAGTGCTACTTCGGGGTTAAGCGAAACTAAAAGATCTGGGGTCAGAGATCGAAAAAACGTGTAATTTTGGACAAAACTTGATCACAGAGGTTTTAATTGCAATCACTAACGACTGTAATGATTTCGTCATTTTGACGTATTTTTAGCGTGATTGTGATGAAAAATTTCGTGATTTGTTTTATAGCACAGCGTTATTGTGATGGTTATTTCGATCCCTGTCTTGAATCTCCTTCATTTGTCGCTGTTTCAAATCATTTTTCTGGTTTATAAGGTCTAATTGAGCGCTGAGGGGATCGTCCGAGTGCATAATAAGTAAGGCGGTTTCTTTATCGAACTTTTCGAGCTCAACAGGATCACTTATTTTTAGCCGAGCTTGTTCTCGATCCATTCGTATTTTGTGTTCCCGTTCGGCCCGTTCAATATCTTTTTCGTTCAAGAAATTTTGCTCTAGTTGTTTCATTTCCTCTAAGTGCCGCTTTGAAAGGATCTGATAGATTTTGGCTGAATCTCGGCTCTTCAAACGAATTATCGGTGATCTACCGTATCTATTTTTGAGTATAACACTTGCGTAATTATCTTACCGAAATG
>SCLG01000135.1:184038-199018 GCA_004367875.1 Oikopleura albicans
TTATAATAGGATATTTTGTTATTTCAAACCCAAAGTGTTACTTCAAATTGTGTTATTTAAAATATTTACTGTTATATATTTATGTTGGTAAGGTTCGAAAAAAACTTAAATACTTTAAATACTCATATTTATATACTTATATTTTTATTAGCAGCTCCTATTATAGTATTGCCTAAAACAAATTTGATTTCTTGCCTTTTATGCCGCCGTATTTGCCAGGCGGGCATTTATTTTCGCTATAATCGCCTGTGCCTTCAGGACAATAGTGACCCATTTCACAAAGGAACGGTTCAATAATACCATTCAGCTCATTTTCAGGATCGAAACAATAATAGCCCTCTGGGCAAGTTTTACATGTTGCACTACCCCTTTGATTTTGGTAAAGGCCGCCATCAGTAATTCCTAACTCGCCGGTGCACGGTACAGGACTACCAGACCCCTCGGGGCATGCAAAGCCAATCGGACAGTAAAACTGGTTCATTTTCACGCTTCCAGGCGGACAGTAGAAACCGGCTCGACATTTTGGTAATTCAG
This sequence comes from Oikopleura albicans, assembly GCA_004367875.1. NCBI lineage: Eukaryota > Metazoa > Chordata > Appendicularia > Copelata > Oikopleuridae > Oikopleura > Oikopleura albicans. The sequence goes on from SCLG01000135.1 coordinate 184,573, forward strand.
ATTCTGTGACATTTAATCCATATCCTGGGCAATAATATTGTTCCGGGCATATTATGCAATCATCTAGTCCAGCTTTTCCCTCCACGGGATTATATGTGCCAGGTGGACACAATAGTGGATATTTTGTCATTGTTGGACAGTAACGTCCAACTGGACACGGTATAGCCGATGCCTCATTGATGATTCCCGATTTGCAATATTTGCCCGCGGGACACGGATGCTCCGTATAGTCAGATATGCTGGATACCTTACAAATATATCCAGCAGGGCATTTTATCGGAGCGTTTCCAGCCACTAACCGTAGGGTGTACCAAAGAAAACGAAAATATATTTAAAGTTATTTTAACGATAAAATTGGAATAGATTAAAATCCATTGATTAAAATTTTCATTTAGTATATTTTTAATTTAAGTTTACAATTTTTAAACGATCAAATGAGTCCATGCAATCAACTGTATATAACTGTAAATATTTGTGTTTTCTACGAGAAGTAGCAGTTATTTTGTATCGCCGTCTAAATTAAAAGCCTGACTTTGGCAAACCCTAAATTCAGGCGTCGTATAACCAGGACAGTAGTATCCGGGCTCACACGGTAGCGTTACCAAAGCGCCCTTTTCACAATAGCTCCCAGCTGGACATAATAAATCATCGGATAACTCCGTTATGCCAAAATCGTTACAATGGTAGCCGGCTGGGCATGGAACGCAATCTTCTTGGCTTATTCCGTGAGTGCGTGGATTGTATGTGCCCTTTTGACATTTTGTTTCATTTTCACCATCACAGTAATGACCCTTTTTGCAAATGTATTTGTCAACATCATAGTCAATTATACCCGAATCGAAACAATAGTACCCTGGGGGACATTTATGACATTCCGATGTCATCGTTACGTTTGTATAGTAGCCCGGCTCGCACAATCTGGACTGCCGCCCGTCGCAATCACTGCCCGGCTGGCACACGTCTGATATTGAATTTATATTTTGCAGCTCGGTACAAGACGAATATAATCCGATATCGAAAGGATATTCGCTAATAAAGAGATATGAATTTTTCTGGGACCAACATAGGCTATGTTACATAGCTTTGAAGGCACAGTTAATCTGGATAATTCCTGTAACAAGGACTATTAGTAGGTATGCCGCCTGGGATTTTGAGCCGAATATAGAAGTACCTCAAATTTACTGTGTAATTTGGGTTCAAAACAAGGAAACCGATAATTTTGAGTGTTTTTTTTACTGAAAACCGATATTTACCGGACATTTTGTGGTCAATTTATTAAAATATCTTTATATCTGGAATAAGTGGCCCCAATTAACTCTTAAAGCATTCAAAACCGGTAATTTTGTAAAATTTTAAACAAAAATACCCATTATTATCGGTGAGACGTCGGTTTTTTTCAAACTTATATCTTCATCGTAATCTCCAGGTCAAACTGCTCTAAAAAAGTTCATTGCCGGTAATATGTAAACTAGGAAAGACAAAACCGTTTTACCGGTGAAATTACCGGTAAACTTCAAGAGCTAACTACGAAACCTCAAAATTCGGAATCAATGACTCAAACTGAGTCAAATACAAGTTAAATCGTGTCAAAAGCTTGCTGGTGTGACGAGATAGCCATATTCGAGCATACCTAGTTATAACCAAGTGGTTTAGGTCAACCGGTTATATATTTATATGGTTTTGTGTATATTTCGACTAATTAGAGTATGCCGGTTCGAAATATGTCCATATCGATAATTTTCAGAGGTTTTGAATTTTTAACCGCGTGGTACACCACTTGGTCAAAACCGTTTACCTTCAAAAAACTTACTAAGCTTTTCCTGCCTGCTAAAAACGCCTGTGACGTTTTTGAGGCTATTTGGTAAACATAAAAGGATAAAACCGGCTATTTTCCTGTAATTTTCCTCAAAAATCGTGAAAATAACCGGTAAATTTGTTTTTATTTCATTCGTTTGCAATTTTTTTATATGATAGTGTGAAAATAAAATTAACTTCAAAAAATCGAATTCATATCGGTCATATTTATGACAATAATAAGCAAAAGCTAAAAAAACGCTAAACCGGTTTGGTCGGATCAGTCCAATATTTTTTTTACACTATTATTATCATATATTTTGTACATGATCTGAAAGTTTGCGGATGCTCAGCCTCTTATTTTTTGTGGTCGGGGTCCCAGGCGGCATACCTAACTATTAGACTTCTTAACATTAGAAGGCTTCTTAACATTAGACGGCTTAACATTAATCATAATGTGTTATAAGATGTCAAATTTTTATTACCAGTATATGATATACTGTATATCAGTTGCTACTGTAAAAGTAATATATCGATCTACTAGTATGATGATATAATTTGAATCAGACGTAAAACGCAATCACATATTATTTTTGTTTACCATATATGATTACAGAGGCACCACCTGAATCGGTCTTTTTTATTATCCGCCGAAAATGTAATCCGCCAATTTTTCCCCCTGTTGAGCAGTGTAATTGGTCATAAGTGGAAAAATTTGAGCGGATTACTATTTTGCCGGAAAAAATTACCGATTCAAACGGTGCCGTTACGGTCCGTTTTGTCCGGTAGTAAAATACCAGACAGAAAAGTATGTAGGGTTAATTTCGTGTAACGTCAGATAACATTCTAGATCTCTACACTAATGGCCGCACTTGAACATACAAATCCAGCTGCACAAACAGATGTTGATTGTAACCACGGCTTACTCCCGTCACAAGCGTTTCCTTGAGGACAGGGTTGACATTCACCAGACCCGGACGACGTTTTCCATGTGCCGATTGGACAGCGCTTAGGGTCAACACCCACCGAGCCCGCACATGTAAATCCTTTAGTAGTGTTTTCAGATATTATCACAAACAATTTATTTGCTTATGGGCCATAAAACGATTTTTCTAGGGTTTAAAACCATTACCGTAACAACTAGACTGATTGTTTTTATTAGGTTTTTTTCTAAAAAGTGTTTCTAAAAGAATACAAAGTAAACGGTGCCGGAAAAATTTTTTAAAGGTGTAACTCTCATTTAGCAGGAAATTAAAAGTTAGCTTTCTCTAGTAATACCTAAAAATATATAATCGTCTAAGGCTTCCGCTAAAAAGTATCTTTTGTACATTTGAACTACAAATATGTAATTAAAATAGTTTTTATCCGTGATTTTAGAGCTCATGACTATATAAAAAACTACCTTTGGGGCATTGTTCGGGCACTTGATTGTTGTGCCTAGGATCACACATTTTACCCTCCTCGCATGGAATACAGTCAGATTCTTGACGGCTTGGCTGATAGAAGCCCGGATCACAGTATTGGGCGTCTGCTGAGCCCTCGGGACAGTATCGGTGTTTTTCACAGGTTGAGTCGGTTTCCCGTCGGCTACCCGCACCACAATAATATCCGGCTTTGCATTTGTTTTCGGGTGGAATGGTAGACATGCCCTTTTCATCGCAATACATACCCGGGATGCAGTCAGAACATGACTCATTCAAATAGTTACTATTTGAGTAAGTGCCGGCATTACACTGCGTCATTTTATCTTGGCTGACGCCCGCTTGACAATAGAATCCCGGTGAGCAGGGCGTCCAGGCATCCGCTGTCCAATCATCTGCAATATATCTTTGACTTCCGAATGAATTCAACGAACCTTCATTGCAATAAAATCCTTCATGACATTCTTGTGTATCATCGGGCCTGAGACAGTTTTTTAACACCATGAACTCTCGTGAACAGTTTCTCTATACTAGCCTTACAAGGAAACCGTTCACGATGGGTACTGGAATAAATTATGCTGTTAAATTAATGTCGTTACAACTCTAGATAAAAAAAAATATTCGCACATAGTTTCACGCCTAAAATGTTCAATACTGGCCTGACATCCATTCCCGGAACATCACAATAATACCCTTTTTTACATTTGAAACAATCGTCGGGTTCCGCTCCGCGTGTTCGGTCGCGGTATGTTCCCAGGGGACACTACAATCAGGGTTAATCACTTTATATCATAAAAAAAAATAAACTTTGGATACTAATGGTTAACCTCTAAATGTTAAATTTATCTTCAAAGCTATAAATTATCGAAAAATAAAAGTGCAAAATAGAATAAAAGTGTTCAACACTGCCTTTAATTGTACAACCGCGGTACTATCACAGTAATGGCCAACAGAGCATGGACCAAAATTTCCATCTGTGTCAAGTGTATTAGGCCGACTTGACCCACTTCCTGATATACAAAAGTACCCATCTTCACACTCATCCATAGTACTTATGTCTGCAGTTCCTTTACCGCATGCATATCCACCAAGACATGGAGTACATGCTGCGTCAACCTGAGCCTCTAAGTCATTAAAGGTTCCGCTGGCACATCTTGTGTCCGTACCTGCAATACAATAATAGCCCGCTGGACACGGTGATGCAATTGGATCATGGAAATCCGAATCACATAAAAATCCATCAATACATGTTAAACAGGAGGCCTGGGCTGCACTGTCCTGGTACGTCCCAGTATCACATTCACTGCTCTTTCCGTTTGTACAACTGTTACCAGGCGAACAAGGCGTAAAATCTTGCTTATCAGCGCCGTTTTCACAACTTCAAATTAGGCTAGAAATATTTTCATCCATAGGACTTCAAACTAATAATGAAATTAACATTTATTGGATATTTACGATTAAAACTTATATAAAGATTCGTTATAAAAAATCATCTAGCAAATTTATCAAAAAAACGTTTTGTCCAAAAAGCATTTTCTCAGAAACATGTTCTTCAAAACATTTTCTCAAAAACATTTTCCCAACAACATTTTCCCAAAAAACATTTTCCCAAAAACTTTTTGCCAAAAAACATTTTCTCAAAAACAGCTCGCCAAAAAATTTTTTCCAAAAAATGGAAATATGGAGTAAAATTATTTGTACTACGATTCTGCATGAATGAAAGACGTATATTCTAAGTGTTATTTAGTACGTTTACAATAAAAAATTCTGGAGCTATTTTTCGGAGAAAGTATTTTGTGCGATCTATTGTTCACGATTTTTGACTTTTCTGGCGCGATTTATAGTGTGATATTGTGTGTGATTCGTTTTTCGTGGAATATTAAAACAACTACCGTTTTTATTTCGAACCCTGACTATATCCATCATAGCACTCCCTCTCAACTTGGTTCAAGCTGGAGCCAATGCCCACAGCATCACAAACCGCATTTGTACAATCTTTGCAGTGGTCGACGTCGGTCCCGCCCCTTTCATATGCGCTTTTTCCACGACCACAGCTGATAGGAAATTGACTGGTACTATCACAAAAGTGTCCAAGTGGGCACTCTTCCTGAGTTGCACCAACCACACAGTAAAAACCGTCATTACAAGTTTCGAGTTTTTCCGATCCGTCACATTGGAATCCGGTTGGACAGGCAAAGGGATACGTACTTCCTACATCACAAACTTCACCAAATGAGCAAAGATTGTCGTTGGGACGTGAATCCCCGCCCTGACAGTATGAACCGGCAGGACATTCTTGCGCTGTATGGTGGGTGCACAATTTGAAATTCAAAATGTAGGTTCAAATTAAAATGCAGGTTCAAATTAAAATGATATTTTATACGGGGACGCTTGTTTTGGTACGCGCGATCTGTTGGTACTAAGGCTTGAATTGGCACTGAATGCTTGAATTTGTTCCAATGTTTCTTTTGGTACTAATGCTTATTTTGGTACTAGTGTTTCAATTGGTACTAGAGTTTTTTTTGGTACTGGCGCGGTACCAATTGCAGCATTACTACCAATTGAAGCATTAGTACCATTGAAGTATTAGTATCAAAAGAGCATGACTACTAATTGAAGTATTAGTTACAAAATAAGCATTAGTACCAATATTCACTATTGTAGTACGTTTTTGCAGAATTTTTGTTTTCCGCATAGATTCCTTTATACCGTGTGTCGACGCAGAAACTGACGCGCTTCGATGCAGAAAAAATCCATTATTTTCGTATATTTTCAACACTATTTTCATCACGGTATGTACATGTTACATGTATTACTTTTAATACTTTGAATAATTTAAATTAATTCATTAGAATTAAATATGACTATTATAATTAAATTATAACAATTTAGTGAACCCAAGCTGTGTCCGCGTTTATCATTCCAAGATCTTCGCAATATTTACCCGCAGGACATGGTATACAATCGTCGGCCTTTTGTGCGTAGGTGTAATTGTTGTATGTGCCAATCGGGCAGTCGAATTCGCGTCCTTCACAATAGGAACCGATTGGACAGGGCGCTTGTTGACCACTTGTGCACACTTTACCAGATGGACATTGTAAGCATGTTGATGTGCCTGGAGCGTTTGTATAACTGTTGTCTTCACAGACTTCACTGACACCTTCTTCGCATGACGAACCAATCGGACATTGCTGTCCTGTAACATAAATTCAATAAAAAAATAGTGACACCCGTCATGTCAAAAATTTACTTTCGGCAGACAACAAGTCGTGTCTATTTATCCCATTGAATTATTAAGAATTGTATTACTAAATTGTGAATTTAGTGTTTTTTGTAGCGAAATCCACGCGGTGTCCCAATCCACTAAAAAGATAAAGATGTCTGCAAATAAAATATTATATCTTGCTAATGGATCGGGATACCGCGTGGATTTTGCTACAAAAAGACTAAAGTAACAATGTGGTATTATTTGACAAATTATTTAGACATATTTTGTATTGAAAAAATGAAATAAATTGACGAAATAAAATTGAAAAAAGGTCCTTGAAATTTACTGGAACAAACTGACGGAGATGCCGTGAAACAACCTTCTTCGCAAAATGACCCGTCATTGCATGTTTTCAGCTCAGATTGTGCCATCGCAGGTTCATCGCAGTATTTTCCTAGCCCACATGGCTCACACTCACTTTCCAAGCTTGCGCCGGTGCCAGATCCAAAGTAACCAATTGGGCACGGAAACGTCCCGTTACTTTCAAATGCCAATCCCACAAAACCCGGACAGAAATATCCGACGGGACAGTCAACTTTTTGTGATTTTCGAATACCGCCTGTTTTGGGATTGTATTTTTAAATCACCTTCAAGTAAAATTTGTAACAAAAAATCAAAAAATCACAACCAAAAGCCAAGGAGGGTTATGTTCGCAGACTATTGTGTAATAAGTTATAACTAATAACATAAAATGTATGGTTATAATTAGGCATTTCATTTTTCTGAAAAACACATGGACTCTACAATACAGTACGTCCTGGTTGTCGAATACCGCGTTCTTTTCATTTGGGGGTTTACCAGCCGAAAGGTCGGGAACGCGTGCGGCATTTCGGCAGACTGTGCCAATAGATGCCTTAAAGAAATAATAAATAACGGATAAAACAATAGTTTGGTTATTCTTCTCATATTATTCTAATACGCGTGTTAATGAAGCTTGAACAGCTGCTGACAAAACTGCTTACTAAAATGAATTTAGTCGTTTTTTTTCTCAGGCGCTCGGAGTTCGACAACTAGGACGTACTGTAAGTACTATAAAACTTGCATTTTTAACGCTCTGATGTCGTTTGTAGTTAAAGCTTTAAACACCAAATTGCCATAAGGTGTTATAAAGGGTTAAAAATTAAACCCGGGCCTGTATCAGAGTATTGACATGAATATTTGTCTTCGCAGAGCGTGCATGTTTCAGCGAGTCCCGACGAGTATTTATTTGGTTCACATTCCATATAAGTTGAACTTCCTTGGGGACATTGATAACCTGACTCGCATGATCTTCCTTCACTTGACCCTGTGGGACAATAACTGCCACCTGGGCAAGGAGTTTCGCCAACTTTGTTGAATGACTCAAGCGGATTCAAGCCATCACTTTCGCATACAAAACCTTCGGGACATTCGTAGCACTCACTGGCAGCTTTTAATACAGATCGAAACTTGTATATAACTCAATAAAGCATGTTTATGCATATTTGATTAACTACGGATGTTTACCCATATTATGGCCCACCTATAGCCTATAGGTCATTTTCTTAATTAAATTACACCAGATGACCCGTTATAGGGCTAAAATACCGTTATAGGGATAGTTTTTTTTTAATTTTAATCTGTAGGTAAATATGCTATTGTATATTCCGACTTGAAATCTCAATTGTCATACTTCGTGTAAAATTTTTGACAAAATATGACAATTGAGATTTCTGTCGGAATATACATTATGCATATTTTAGCATAATTTTTACTTTTTTGGAGTTTGTTCGTGGAATATAAATTGCGCGTTGCGCGAGAAACATGCACTTTATTTTTCGCGAAAAAACACTTAAAGTAAATAATGCTATGTTACATAGCCTATGTATCTATTTTGCCAAAAAAAATCTGATAAAAGTTCGTCTAAACATTATGTCAAAAAAAATATGAAATCGCGTCAATTTATTGAGCAAATTGGATTTCGAATAATCTGGGCAAATTGCTTATATGGATTATTTTGTCGGCTATTTTTTGACAAAACATTTTGCTGGCTGGCAGTCTAGTACGGAGGATTTTAGGAATACGACTGTGATTTAGATCCTGGCTTTTAATCCTTCAAGATCACTCCAAAACTTGCTTGGGCAAAATTTTTTATTTGCGCCTTCTTCGCAATAATATCCGGCTGGGCAGATAACTGCCGAACCGGTTTCGCACGTGTACCCAGCTGGACATGTTCCATTTGTGGTCATGTGTTCATAAGGGCAATTGGCGCAGGTTAAGCAGGCTCCGGAATTAACCTGTTGCGTTTTATCGTTATATGTTCCAACGGGGCATGGTGTCTTTTTCGTCCCATCATCACAATAGTATCCCCTGGGACATTCAAAGGCATCGTCACGAAAATTGGTGTTGTCGGGCGTATTACTGTCGGAATTCATTGTACAAAAGTAGCCGTTATTGCAGGTGCCTGTAATTGCACCATTTTGGCAGTAAGAGCCTGACTCACACGACTTACAATCTGATTGGCTCTGTCCGAACAGCTCAGTTCTGTATGAAAGGTTAAAAAATGACAATATTATAAGGATTCGTCAAATGCTCTTCAAATGCTCTTCAAAATTTTTATTAGATTTTACAGTAAAATCTAAAATTTTTACTAGATGTTTTTACTAGATAAATCATCTAAGCCGCCCGATTTTGTTTTTGCTATAAATTTGTTCAAATTCAGTTCGAGCACAATATACCTTAATTTTATTTAGATTTTTGTTTTCGAACAACTGTCAATATTTGCTCTTTTTCATATGCTCACAAATTCCTTTAGTTGTTGTCGACATATTTTTTTATAGAAATTCATACTGACTTGTTACCATTCATATAACTTTTTTTAACCTGCCCTATATGTACCATCAGCACATTTTGTTTCGGTATGACCCGTGCAAAAGCTCCCTATCGGGCATGCTTCTGGATTTGTTTTGTCATTACACAGGTATCCGTCAATACACTCCTCACATGCTGGTGATCCCCCGTTAGCAGTATAAAAACCATCATCGCAAACATCTTTAAGTCCGTTAAGACAAAAGTTGCCGGCATCACATGGAGTGAGATTGGGCTGTGAATTTGCACCAATCGTGCAATCAAAACCATCATCGCAAAGTTGAGTAGGCGGCTGATCGGTACCCACCCCGTCACAATATTTCCCATCTTTACACTCATCGCATGCGTCCTCCAAAATCGAGTTTGTTTCCGAGTTGTATTTTCCGAGCCCGCAGGGCTGTAGGTAAAGGGTCATAAAATATAACTTACATTAGTACATTATAATACATATTAATTAATACATATTACAGTCCTCGTCCCCGAAACGGGTGGTTTTTATTTGATTTTTCCAATGACCCCGAATTGGGTGGTTCCCGAAACGGGTGATTTTTCAGATTATTATGACAGAAATTATGCCCAAAAAACCAACAAGGCAAACGTTTATGACAGATTTTTTCAACCAGAGCAAATAAAAAATAAAAACATTGTCATGGTTATTTTACTTGAGACGAAGACTGTACTTAAAGTGATATCGAAAGTCATTTCAAACACTTAAATAGCAAAAATATTTTATAATGAAGATTTTTAATGTTGAAAATCACTGATGTCCCCGAAACGGGTGGTCCCTGAAACGGGTGGTCCCCGAAACGGGTGGTTGTCCCCGAAANTATTTGTCTTCGCAGAGCGTGCATGTTTCAGCGAGTCCCGACGAGTATTTATTTGGTTCACATTCCATATAAGTTGAACTTCCTTGGGGACATTGATAACCTGACTCGCATGATCTTCCTTCACTTGACCCTGTGGGACAATAACTGCCACCTGGGCAAGGAGTTTCGCCAACTTTGTTGAATGACTCAAGCGGATTCAAGCCATCACTTTCGCATACAAAGCCTTCGGGACATTCGTAGCACTCACTGGCAGCTTTTAATACAGATCGAAACTTGTATATAACTCAATAAAGAATGTTTATGCATATTTGATTAACTACGGATGTTTACCCATGTTATGGCCCACCTATAGCCTATAGGTCATTTTCTTAATTAAATTACACCAGATGACCCGTTATAGGGCTAAAATCTCGTTATAGGGCTACTTTTTGAGAAACCTAAATTTCGTTATAGGGATAGTTTTTTTTTAATTTTAATCTGTAGGTAAATATTCTATTGTATATTCCGACTTGAAATCTCAATTGTCATACTTCGTGTAAAATTTTTGACAAAATATGACAATTGAGATGTCTGTCGGAATATACAATGGCATATTTTAGCATAATTTTTACTTTTTTGGAGTTTGTTCGTGGAATATAAGTTGCATGGTGCGCGAGAAACATGCACTTAATATTTCGCGAAAAAACACTTAAAGTAAAATAATGCTATGTTACATAGCCTATGTATCTATTTTGCCAAAACAAATCTGATAAAAGTTCGTCTAAACATGTCAAATAAAAACATGAAATCGCTTCATTTTATTGAGCAAATTGGATTTCGAATAACATGGCCAAATTGCTTATATGGATTATCTTGTCGGCTATTTTTTGACAAAACATTTTGCTGGCTGGCAGTCTAGTACGGATAATTTTAGGAATACGACTGTGATTTAGATCCTGGCTTTTAATCCTTCAAGATCACTCCAAAACTTGCTTGGGCAAAATTTTTTATTTGCGCCTTCTTCGCAATAATATCCGGCTGGGCAGATAACTGCCGAACCGGTTTCGCACGTGTACCCAGCTGGACATGTTCCATTTGTGGTCATGTGTTCATAAGGGCAATTGGCGCAGGTTAAGCAGGCTCCGGAATTAACCTGTTGCGTTTTATCGTTATATGTTCCAACGGGGCATGGTGTCTTTTTCGTCCCATCATCACAATAGTATCCCCTGGGACATTCAAAAGCATCGTCACGAAAATTGGTGTTGTCGGGCGTATTACTGTCGGAATTCATTGTACAAAAGTAGCCGTTATCGCAGGTGCCTGTAATTGCACCATTTTGGCAGTAAGAGCCTGACTCACACGATTTACAATCTGATTGGCTCTGTCCGAACAGCTCAGTTCTGTATGAAAGGTTAAAAACTGACAATATTATAAGGATTCTTCAAATGCCCTTCAAATGCTCTTCACAATTTTTATTAAATTTTACTAGATTTTTTACTACAGTTGATGTGCACACAACGCGACGGTTTTTGGGAAGTGGTCGGTGTGCACACAACGCGACACCCGACAACGCGACAGTTTGTTTTCTCTTAAATCGATACAAATTTTCGAAATTTGGTCTCCAATACGTCCAAAAATGTATTTTTAATTTATTTTAATTAATTTATTAATGAAAATAATAAATTGCGAAAAATATTTAATAGAATATTATCTAAATGATGAACCACATTTTCAATATTTTGTACAATTTTAAGAGAAAATCACGTTTTTTGTGGTCGGTGCGCACACAACGCGACGGTTTTTGAGAAGTGGTAGCGTCGCGTTGTGTGCACATCAACTGTAGATAAATCATCTAAGCCGTTTGCTCCATTTTGATTTTGCTATAAACTTGTTCAAATTCAGTTCGAGCACACGATACCTTAATTTTATTAAGATTTTTGTTTTCGAACAACTGTCAATATTTGCTCTTTTTCATATGCTCACAAATTCCTTTAGTTATTGTCGATGTATTTTTTTATTGAAATTCATACTGACTTGTTACCATTCAAATAATTTTTTAACCTGCCCTATATGTACCATCAGCACATTTTGTTTCGGTATGACCCGTGCAAAAGCTCCCTATCGGGCATGCTTCTGGATTTGTTTTGTCATTACACAGGTATCCGTCAATACACTCCTCACATGCTGGTGATCCCCCGTTAGCAGTATAAAAACCATCATCGCAAACATCTTTAAGTCCGTTAAGACAAAAGTTGCCGGCATCACATGGAGTGAGATTGGGCTGTGAATTTGCACCAATCGTGCAATCAAAACCATCATCGCAAAGTTGAGTAGGCGGCTGATCGGTACCCACCCCATCACAATATTTTCCATCTTTACACTCATCGCATGCGTCCTCCAAAATCGAGTTTGTTTCCGAGTTGTATTTTCCGAGTCCGCAGGGCTGTAGGTTAGGGGTCATAAAATAAAACTTACGTTAATACATTATAATACATATTAATTAATACATACTATTAGTAATTAATTATTACATTATAAATTACTCATAATAATATTGTATTAATAATTTAAAAATATTGCTTTAATTGTGAGCAAAAAACTTTTGTGACCCTTAACTGTGGATAAACCTGATCAGTGTTACAATAGTGACCTCGTGGGCAGTTGTCGTCGTTAGATGTCGGCTCACAAAACTGCCCGTCAGAACAGACGGTCGGATCTTGCGCCGGATCTGTACATTTCGAGCCCGGTGGGCATAATAGAGGATGAATAGTATTTGCCGGGCAATATTCGCCTGTCGCACAAACAATTGGTGCGTCTGCCCGATAGCAAGAGCTTCCCTTTGGACAGTTTTGGGGCGCGCTGAGCCCGTCACAATATTGACCAGCTGGGCATTTATAGCATGCATTTTTGGACGTTCCTCGAATGTTGTCGTTGTATTCACCCGCCTCGCATTGTTTAGCTTCTCGGCCCTTCTCGCAGTAGTTATTAACAGCACATGTTTCTGTTGTTATCTGGTCTGAACATGAAAAACCTTTTGGACAGGATTCGCAGGAGGAAAATCCATCAGTCATAGCGTATGATCCATCGACGCATGATTCGGGGGTAGTGCTTCCAGCAACACAAAAATTGCCTTCTGGGCAGATATCGCCTTTTCCAATATTACATGTCACCGTGGGGGCGCTAAATGCAGATCCCTCCTCGCAATAAAAACCGGCATCACAACGGTTTGATCTGCGCAATCCGATGGTTTCACAGTAACTTCCAGCTTCGCATATATCACATTCGGCATACTCAGAAGTGGGACTCTGCATATTTAATGGAGTTAATGTATCACTGTGATATGGGATGCGGATATTTCACGATTTTTTCATGTCAGAGAAATCTGATAAAAGGAAAAAATATTCAACAATAATTACTTATCGTCTATTTTTTACGTCATAAATTACTTCAAATAGACGATATATTATTTTGAGTAATGAATTGAATTCACGTGAAGCGACTGAAAACTTGAGAAAATCGAACACTTTTGTAAGGATTTCAAGAGATAAAATTTGGCATATTGAAGCTTAAATGGCCAAAAATTAAGTGAGTTTTGAGAAACTAACGATAACTTATCAAAAAATATTTGCCTCTAAGTTTACACGTTTTAATAGCTCGTTTTAAATGATTACGTTAACCCCGAAAGGAACCCGTGTATGCTATCTTGTAGAGGGAAATTTCCAGAAGAAAAACTGGATCTTTTCTCAATTTTATAAAACTTGGTTAGACTTGTCTATCAATAATCATATATACCTCTCGATTTTGGGGATTTTAGACCAATTCTTTTTTAAACTTATTGTGTTAACTTTGTAACTTTACTTTAATTGTCAAGTACTATTATTTTACCGCATCCTATGATATGTGCCAGCTTGACATGGTACCGATGAATATATCATACCGGCCGGACAAGCCCATCCATCGTCACAATCATCCTGTGATTGGCGACCCTCTTCCACAAAAGGACACTGTTTACCCACTTCGCACGTTTTACAAGTGCTCTGGCCTGTTTGGTCTTGATAAGTGCCGGTAGGACAAAGTTGCGGTTTAGATTGGAATTCCTCCGGACATTGATAACCGGCGTCACATTCCAATCGGATGCCCTCGGCACAATAATAACCCGTACTGGAATCCGCATTACAGGGCAACAGAGCGGCATAACTAGTCCATGGATCAGCTGACAAGGGTTCAGACATATAGCGAAATTTTCAAGAATTAGACTGTCCTACAGATTTGGACCCAGACTCGAAAATCAGTTTATAAATATCAACGTATGTATATGTAGTCTTAATTTA
>SCLG01000135.1:218686-229063 GCA_004367875.1 Oikopleura albicans
TAGCTGTTAAACGTTCCAGATGTTAAGGCATGAACGATTTCCCCGGTTGGTCATTATACCAAATGAATCGTTGCCGTTCTCAAGTACTGACTTCAGAACACGGTGACATGCAAATAAAACAACAACAAAACAAGTTCTTTTTTCATAAGTTTAATTCAAATAAATTTCAGTGAAAATTTTAACGCCATTTTAATGCAACTGGCAGTAGTACGAAAATAGCGGTGTTTACTTGGGTAGCATAAAACCCTACATTTGTCAACACGCCAATAGTTACTCCTATTTTTAACGCACGTTGGACAGTTATTTTTTTGGGAACGGAAAGAATTATGTTAACCCGTGGACTTTGTCGTGGTTGAGGTTAATTTTTGACATAAATTAAAAATTAAACCGCAGTACACGGGTTAACATTTTTTTTTTATTCATGGGAACATCACAAACACCCAGTGGCAGGGTTCATAAAAATCATATAAGAAAGGGCTTTTTGGCAACAAAGGTGGTCGTCAAAATCGGTACATAAAATTAACTTTGTTTCAATTATATGGGCATATCTTGGAAACATGAATATGATTGGAAGGGATGTGATTACACTTCATACGGGTTATCTGAATGTTTTGAACCAGAAAAAACGACTTAGCTGGTGTGTGTAAAAACTAAATTCCAAGTCGGCATATTTTTTCAAAGTTCGATAAAGTACAGCCTGGCCGGTCTTTGCAGCATAGAAAATAAATATATTATAATCTAGTATATTTCAGGGCGACCTTACGGACCTACAGTGTGGACTCTAGGTCGCACTCTGCGATAAATAGGGATAAATAATGATCAATAATAATCGCACAGTGTGTCTTAGATTCCATACCTTAGGTTTCATTCCACATTAAATATCCCTCAAAACTCGATGGAGGCAAAATGTAACCATTTACTTAAAAAATCGTTTTCCGGCAATTTTTAACTGCCGGTATTAAAAAGATAGTTACAAGTGACAAAAACTTAGACTTTCAGTCTTCTCGCGTAAAAAGACCAATCACAAATCACGAACAAAAATGTACCAGTAAAAAACACGACTTTTAAATTCACCGGTATAAATTCCAGACATACCCATCGGCCCTGTCCTATATCACATGAGAAAAAAGTCACATATAAAAGGCTCTAAAATGCCCAACGGCAAAATATAACGCACGCGTTTAAATGTACAACGAAATTAAATGAACAACAATTTGCGTGTTTTTTTTTGGTTTTGGGCATCAAAAAAAAATTTGGGGCTAAACAGGGAAAAAATAGTTGATAAAAAAACGAGGAGAGCCCGCGAAATCGTAATCAGTTAATAGTCATCGTCATTTTTGCTTGCATTGTATCGTTGCATATCCTTTTCGTACTGGGCTTTGTTGATTTCGGCCTGGTCCTGGAAGACTTTCTTTTCGTCGTCATCACATTCGGCCCACATTTCGCCCAAACGCTTGGCGACATCGCCCACGCGAGCACCGTCGGGTAGACTGGCTTTGGCCTCCTCGCGATGCTCTCCGGAGAAGAGGAAAAATGCAGTTTGTGGGCGTTTTGGCGCATTTGGGTCCTAAAAATCATTTTCAATAATAATATTAACAATTAAAAATATAATACGCATAAAAATATAAAATGCATAAAAAATCGAAACAAAAACAATCATTTTCAAAAATCGTTATAACCAAATATTTTTCAAAAATTTCCCGCAAACGCTAGTAGATTAAAATTAGTTGACAAGATTTCCTGACCCAAAATGATATGGCTCTGCCATTAAAAATCGATAACTTTTTTCCATAATTGCTTTTTCACCTATTATGTATAACTATTCCTTCCATGCCAATTTGGAGATCTATTTTTTTAGAGATATAAAATGATAATTACCCACATTTTTGAACCCCATTTTATAACTTTGAAACATTAGATAAGTCTCCAGTCAATATAATGGGCCCGGTTTCAATATTTTGTATGATCAATCAAAATTTACCTTCTTGCGTTTCTTTTTCTTGTTTGAGCCTTCTTCGGGCTCATAATCGTCCATTTCGCGCGCATGACGAACCGCGTCGGCTTTTGCTTTGGTTTCAAATGGGACTTTATCGGAGGGATCAAGGGCGCGCCATTTTTCGCCGCACTCTTTCATGAAATCACCGAAGACGATTTTTTGGTCGGGATTCTCATCTTGAAAAATCGCTTTTTGATGCTGGACAAAGAACGCATACGCTGTTGATTTTCCCTTTGGCTTTCCCATCTAAAACCGAAAAAATTACAACAATTGTCCGAAATGTGAAAATTCAAAAAAATATTTGTCGGTATTAGAATTGGTACAAAGTACAAACTGAATAATGTATTTACTCTTATAACATTATTCAATTTGTACAAGAAGAAAGAAGAATTGGTCGAACATTTGCCGAGAAATTACACCTTTTGAGGAGTACGCTTTAAAAATGATTAAAATGAGTTTCGTTCATTTTTTGAAGCTCTATAAATCCATGAAGATGACATTGTTCGACACAAATTTGTCCAAGTCACGATTATTCATCAACTACTTTATTCATATTCCACATTATTAATGCCGATTTTTTAATGTCTAACAATGTCATCTTCATGGATTTATAGAGCTTCAAAAATGANAAAAAATTACAACAATTGTCCGAAATGTGAAAATTCAAAAAAATATTTGTCGGTATTAGAATTGGTACAAAGTACATTTGTTCAGTTTACTGAATAATGTCTTTACGCTTATAACATTATTCAGTTTGTACAAGAAGAAAGACGAATTGGTCGAACATTTGCCGAGAAATTACACCTTTTGAGGATTACGCTTTAAAAATGATTAAAATGAGTTTCGTTCATTTTTTGAAGGTCTATAAATCCATGAAGATGACATTGTTAGACATTAAAAAATCGGCATTAATAATGTGGAATATGAATAAAGTAGTTGATGAAGAATCGTGACTTGGACAAATTTGTGTCGAACAATATCATCTTCATGGATTTATAGAGCTTCAAAAATGAACGAAACTTTTTTAAATCAGTTTTTTAAATGTAATTTCTCCCCAAATGATCGACCAATTCGCCTTTCTTCTGTGACATTATCAAATTCATATGGTATACCAATACAGGCAGCGGATACGTATTTGGAATATGGATTAGCCCTGATTTTTTTATATTTTTTAGGTACAAAGTATTGTCTGATATCGAAGTTACCTCCTATTCCAACTTGACCCCAAAGTTTAATTGAGTCCCCCTTTCCGGACACTGCACCACTTCCGGTAGCAAGTATTTTTTTTAACGAAGACGCGCCCAATCCGGCGGTAATTTTTGGCGGTCAAAATTGTTCCACGAAAAAATAAAATGTTGCACGATTCTGAAAAAAATACGGACCCCGTTGGGTTAAGTGCCCCTTAGAATAATTCCGGCCCGACCCGTGTTCCAAGAATAAAATGTTAAGGTCCTCTCATCTCTGTTTTTAGAATCTCTTCTGCAAACAACATAGTAAATGAACTCAATTTATGTTTTTCAAATGGCATTGACCCACGTGAAAAACATTATCTATTGCGTCAATGGCAAAAAACCTCACCTTTGATTTTCAAAGAAAAAAAGATACAAAAGCTATTTGATTTCGACGATTTTTTTGATTTTTTTACAAGAAAAAAAAACTGTGAAAAAAAGTGTAGAACAATCTTCGAATTGAAGCTGCGTTGAGTGAAGTATGAAAGCAGAAAAAACGGGCAGCGCGCACAAAATTGTAACTTCAGCCACCGTTTTGCCTCGGGAGTCAAACGGGTTTTTGATTCCCGGCGCTGATTGGCTGGGCGAGAAAAAGGGGTGAGGGAAATGGAGCGTGATACACAATCACAAAATACATTTGTTTACCCCCTCAAACTCGATAACATCCAACTCAACGCACACGTTCTGCACGATCGATAAAAAGAAAAGTTTATTTTTCTGAACCATTTTTTAAAGGTAGCATAGTCTATGTCCCATTGGTCGACGTCACAATAATACTAGAAAATATAAAACCCGAAATTTCCGGAAACATAGTGTTAAAAATAAATGGCCCAGAAAAATATACTTTTCTTTTTATAGATCGTGCAGAACGCGTGGGTTGAGTTGGATGTTATCGAGTTTGAGGGGTTTTTCGCGAAAAAATGTATTTTCTCTGCACTTACTACTCCACGAGGAGTCTTTTTAAATATTAGCTCGGAAAATTGTGCAAAAACACTTTTAGGCTCAATTTTAGTCATCAAGGTC
Organism: Oikopleura albicans; assembly: GCA_004367875.1. Classification (NCBI taxonomy): domain Eukaryota; kingdom Metazoa; phylum Chordata; class Appendicularia; order Copelata; family Oikopleuridae; genus Oikopleura; species Oikopleura albicans. Next base: position 222,935 of record SCLG01000135.1, read on the forward strand.
TTAAACATCGATTTGTAAAATTGATAAGGTCTGGTTAACTGATTCGTCCCGTTTTTATTCTCTAGAATTGAAACACCAGAGTAAGATTGGAGTTTGTAATTACATGTAATTATTGTTTTTAATTGTTTATGAATTTGTGCATATTTGCGCAGCAGTTTATGTACATTTGTTATGTATTCAAGTTTCTGAATCTAAAACAAAAATCCAAATATCAGAACCCAAAAACATAATCAACAGAAAAAAATACAACTAATTGTAACTTATTTTAAATTCTCATAGAATTTTTTCCCGGAATTTCGATGAATAAACTTTGGACCAAGTCTAGGTCTTAAACTTTTACTTTCACGTTTGTGCGTATCAAACGGTACACCGTGGTGGAGGGTTAATTGAATATCTAAATGAAATAACAACCTTGGTAGAATTAGGGTCACACTATGATTAATATAATTTTAGGTAAACCCGCAGCGAGTGCCGTTTTTCTCATAATTTCAATCAATAGGATCGAACTCAACAGGTGAAAGTAGAAAAAAATGGGGAACATTGTTTCGGTTAAAAAAAAGTTTTTCAACTGAAGACTGAAGGGGCTGTATCGAAAACTATTTTTAAATAAACAATAGCATTGGTGCAGTCTGATTAAATGTTGTGCTCTAATTCACACAGAACTCGCGACTAAATCGGCTTTAGCAAAAGCACAAAAAAAGCATGACGAAAAATAAAACCTTTTTTTTCGTTTAGCTCTCCCGTTTTAGACGACGAATCGATCGAATAAACAACAAGTCGGATATTAATTTTGTAATGTATCATAATTTACTCCTGGGAAAAACCCCTAAGTAAATCTCCTAACCAGTTATTAGCTTACCACCAGTAATCTTAACAAATAAGGGTTTTCTTAACATTTTGTGGACCGAAAACTTNAAATAACAACCTTGGTAGAATTAGGGTCACACTATGATTAATATAATTTTAGGTAAACCCGCAGCGAGTGCCGTTTTTCTCATAATTTCAATCAATAGGATCGAACTCAACAGGTGAAAGTAGAAAAAATCGGGAACATTGTTTCGGTTAAAAAAAAGTTTTTCAACAGAAGACTGAAGGGGCTGTATCGAAAACTATTTTTAGATAAACAATAGCATTGGTGCAGACTGATTAAATGTTGTGCTCTAATTCACACAGAACTCGCGACTAAATCGGCTTTAGCAAAAACACAAAAAAAGCATGACGAAAAATAAAACCTTTTTTTTTCGTTTAGCTCTCCCGTTTTAGACGACGAATCGATCGAATAAACAACAAGTCGGATATTAATTTTGTACTGTATCATAATTTACTCCTGGGAAAAATCCCTAAGTAAATCTCCTAACCAGTTATTACCACCAGTAATCTTAACAAACAAGGGTTTTCTTAACATTTTGTGGACCGAAAACTTTGGCGATTTCCAATTATCGTTCCAACTTTATTAACACAATTCAATTACCTTTGGCTTTAACGGTTTAAAATTTCTGAACTTTTTAGGCGCAAAATTATTGTGCCCATTATTTTTATAGTATAAGATTAGTCCTTATACTTCGCTACCGGTACTAATGTACGAACGGGAAAGACCCGCGGGTACCCGTCACGTAATATAGGCACTTTTGGCGCCACCCAGTCAGCAGGTACGGGCAGGGCCTAGTAGTTCTGATTAGTCTTCGAATTCAGAAATTATTTGCCGAATCTTAATACGCAACTAGAATTATTATACACGACCTTACCCTACCGTTGTTCGTTCCGATTGTGTTAAATGAGAAGGTCACATGAGTTTCATGTGATCTAATCATATAACTTTTTTAGGATTAAAAAGGGTCAAAAAGGGATACAAAATTGAGTCATTACTAATGACTCATTAGCGTTCGAATTTCCGACAATCTCATGACTCATGAGTCATGAGGCGTCTTGAATAGATGAAAAATCTAGGTTGCTACAATTTATTAAAATAAAATGCTTATTTTTTTCTTACCGCTTTCCGACTCATTCTTTTCTTCTTCTTGATTACTGGTACTTCTTGGATATTATCAATTGTTGGAATATTGTTAATTGTTGGATCTGGTATAACGGAGGCATCTTGTCCTGAAACTTCGACTTGAACATTTTCTGTCTTAAGGGGGTTAACTTCGACTTTAATATTTTCTGTCTTAATTTCTTCGACCACTTCGTCAGCTGCGGTTACTGTTGCGGTTATACTTTCTACATCGGCCATCGTAATGCACGTTATACACGATCTAAGGTCGTCGATCTTAATAAAAACTCCGTAAGAAAACGGGATTAAAATCTAATCACAAAAGCCCATCGATTACGATTTGGATCACAATCACGCTTAAGTCATAACTTATGACTCATAAGGCACGTTGCAAATGAAATCGGGTCAAAATTAGTACAAATGTCATGTTTGCCCCACTTCATTTAGAATGGGCGTTTAAAATAACGCTAAAATCACACGCCGACATTTTCCAATCACAAAGGGCAAAAAAATCCAATGTTATTATGATTTACATGTGTGCTTTAACATTGGATTTAAAAGATCTGCCTTCAAATTGTCAAGTTAACTAAATACTATCGCTTTGTTGTACAAAGTACATTTTTCATGATCCTTATTACTTCTATACCTTATCCAATCAACTCTCTAAGTGACTCTAATGATTACTAATTGTATTTATAAAAATGTGTTATGTATAAAAAACGTAAAAAACATAAAAAAAATAATAAATAATAATAAATTTCGAACCTGTTAGTGAAGAACTGGAGTTGGCGCGTTTGACTCGAAAATGGTGAATGAAACCTGATAAGATAAACATAAAATGATTCGTAAGTCTAGAAAATTCAGTCTCAAATTTGCAATTTTCGGGTTCAAAGCTTCTACGAAACAGTTCAATTGATAACACCAAATTTTTTTCACATCCAGTTTTTTACAACAAATTACAACTTGATTTTTAATGCTGATGTTTCTAAACCCTTTTCTAACAAGGGTTCCGCACAATTGGCTCGCTTTGGCTCGCTCGGAGCCAAACATTGCAATTTACCGGTAATTACCTCGGCTTAACCCAGAAACATCATTTTTTGAACATCAACAACAAGTTTTTACCGTCATGAAATTTTGTGTTCGGGACAATTTGATGACTTGTTGACGTTATATGTCCCGTTTGTTTTCCTTTTCCTCCATGATATCGCAAAATGACTAACAGACAACCACCAGAATAAATCCTTTATCTATTTAACTACCTATTAAACTATTTGTGATTTCTAATCTTCGGCCAATCTTTTTGTCTGGTAGCCAGAGAACAGGCGGAGGGTCCTAGTGTAATTAATTTTTAATTGATTAAAAATTGTTTCCGTCAAAAATTATTTAGACTTTCTAGCATATATCCTGCTTATCCAACACATACAGTATAATCTATCCATGTACATGCCATGTACTACATGGTGCCTTTCCCAATAAAAACTCCTCGACTTGTTTTTTTCTAGAATACTTCATGTCGTCGCGTGAAAAAGATGCTGGTGGGGTTTCATATAACGCGTTTTTAACTTCAATTTGCGTCAACGTAGGTTGAATATTTCACCCTTCGTCAGGATATCCAATAAAATAGCCCCATTTGGTCCAAAATTTTATCCGCATACTGTAAAAGCCAATCATTCATTTTTTTCAACCTACGTTGACGCAAATTACAGTTGAAAACGCGTTACCGGTCCTTTTGTAACTTGCCCTTAATTCTAAAATATTATACACTATAAGTTATAGACACGGAAATCCAAACACACATTTGGTATTACAATTTATGTAGTACCATTTTCGTTTAAAAGCTGTTATAACTAATCTAATAAATTTAATTTCAGAACGGTGATGTAAAAGTGGCTCTGTTTACGGCACCCTGGTGTGGCAGTTGCAAAATGATGCGAAAAAGAATACCAAAATTGGCGGAAAGTTACCCAAAAATTCCTTTCGCTACGTGTTGTACGGGCGAAGTCCCCGATTTGAAAATGGAAATCGGGATCCGAACATATCCTTTTTTTATTTTCTTTCAAGGTAATTCAAGTACAATATGCGTCTCACCATGTGCAAATGACACATATATAGCCTATATAATATATAGGCTATATTATATCTTCATAAATCATAAATTATAATATCGGATTTTGGGTTTCAGCTCGACAGGCTAGCTCATTTTTAAGCTCGAAAGGCCAGCTCAGGACAGCCCATTTTTATTTTTGAGCTCCACAAGCCAGTCTAGGCCAGCTCATTTTGTTTTAACTTCTCCTACCCGACATCATGCGATTGGCCCGTCTGGCAAGATGGAGCCCTTAATTTGCCCAATTGACAATATGTGTACCTAAATAAATGGTATTTTAGGAAAAGAAGAAGATGGTAAATGCATCGAGCGGTTTTCGACTTCTAGGGTTGACAAGGTCGAAGAGGACATTTCATACATTGCCATGAAATTCAAACTTAATTAGCTTTTTACCAACAAATATTTTAAATAAATCAAGAGCCTCTTTATAGTCTAGCTATTTATTGAAATACAGATTGAAAAAACCATCAGCTGGGAAAAATACTATTTAGAGTCGAAATTTAAGTCCTAATTTAGACTCTAAAAAAATAATTTTATTAAAATGAATACATGTACACCAGGTGCGCAGTTATCGGACGAGTTTCGCGACAAAAAACCTTGATCGGACGTCCGATAACTGCTCAGGGCGTAAGCGGAATAGGGAAAAAGATGCAAAAAAATCCCGCCCGCTAACAGCACGAGCGGGGACTTGCGAAATACCAAATTGTCATTAGCCAATGACAGACCCGCCCGATAACAGCACGAGCGGCGAATTGCCAGTACCTAATTATCATTAGCCAATAACAGACCCGCCCGATAACAGCACGGGCAGAGAATTGCGCAATACTAAATTGTTATTACATTGTTAATTGTAGTAAAGTATAAACCGGCCGGGACATGTTAAGATTCGATAATAATAGCTTGAATATCATATCTTAGAGAAAAATTAAACATTTTTCGTATCACTATTCATTGGAACCATTTTTAGATTTTAGAAGAATTATAAATTCAACCCTCATTTCAAAATGCATAAACCAGCAGGTGGCTGGATAAAACCAAAAAAAATTTTTGAAAAAAAGCGACCGAATAAACCAACACTTGAGTAAAGTGGTTGTACAAACACAGCTCGCCCGATAACTGCGCACCCAGTGTATTTTAAAATAAGATAAGCCGTTTTAATAGGAAGAAACGTCATGACGGGCGCTATTCCCAGAACTACCGCCTTCTTCAACAACTAAAAACGGCCCTCATGGGAAGAAGGGTTGTCCATGTATATGATTATGATTTTGATATTTTTGCCCACGGAACACCACAAATTGTTGGGAATCCTTCCTGAATCGGGTTTTTTGGGAATAATAATTTAGTTAATTATTGGGATTCTTAGTCGGAATATACAATGAAATATTTACTCATAGAATACCTACGGTGGAATCTGATTTATATGGGCAATTGCGGAAATCGGCCTCAAAAAGTCGGTAGTAAACCTCTTTCGTTTGTGGATGTCATTTGTATCTTTAAAAGTAGATTCAAATAATAGTACTGTATTATATTAATAATAAAATTATTGTCCTAGAATAACATACCGTTTAATAATTAGCAGGTTTTTTGATATTTTGGCGTCGACTTAACGCACCGTTGATTATATATATATAATATTTCATGTGTTTTATCTGTCATCTCAATATGTATTTTGCGGAAAGTTTATACAAAACCATGCAATTTATACAAATGATATGACAAATATGATATTTTTGGCACAAACAAAAAAAGCCTTCTGAAACTATATAAAATGCAGTTTGACAGGTAAATCTCGATGGGAACTAAAAGGGGAGACATGTTTTGGCGCTAGCAATCATTTTAAAATCCCATATATACCTCTAAATATCATTCAGCTTTAAGTGTTTTTTCGAAGATGGATGGTCCACATTACATGGACGGTCCAAATGATGGACCATATTTTTTAATATATATTGGTCGAGAAATATACCGATTACTACTGTAACAGTATTTCCCGTCCACAGACGCCCATATACACCAATAGGGTAAGTGTACCGAT
>SCLG01000135.1:229970-264767 GCA_004367875.1 Oikopleura albicans
AAGATAAGGGCGTATATGGTGTGCATAATAAGACTACAATTGAAGAGCATTTATTACAGCATAAAATGCAGATAAAGTCAGTAACTTGTGCAAAGAAAAATCGAAACAACTAATCCCAATTGACATGAGAACACCCTATGCATCGATGGTTAACTCTCAGCCGCATGAAATATAAATAAAGCTATTTCAGGGCAACGTCCGAAAACAAAATCACTTGAGCTACAGATTTAAAAACTTAAAAGAAAACAAAAAATATACGTCACAGTAAAAATAATTTGAGAGATTTTTGATGGACGAACATGGATGAACAAGGTAAATTTTTAACGAAAATTTTGTGGATTATTTTGAAATATTTTTGACACCTTAACGCTTAAACTAAGTCTAAGTTTGTACACGGATCCACATTTGGAAAACAGTGGCTCAACGTCTTAAAAATAATTATTAAAACAATAATAAGGCGTACCCTAGACTATAATGTATATCATTACCAGAATTTTACACTAGCTGTTATGATTCACCAGTCATATTTTATGACAAATGAAAAACAGTGATAAATAGATAGCAAAAAACATCACAATTTAAACGTTGTTTCCGTATAATTTACATTTAGAATTTTACAAAGCCATAAATTTTCCAAAAAAATTGAACAACCTATTGATCTGTATAATCGTAATAATGTTCGCGTAAAAATTATTTAGAAAGAAAAAAATAACACAATAAAAGTTTTAAATAAATAATAACTACACAGAAACCCTCGTGTCTCCGCAATCAGAGTCGATTTCTTCAATTTTCGTGGTGAATTCGGAGCCACTTGCCGCGTCGGATTCGGCTTTTTTCGACGATAAGTCTAATGGCGCCGACGATTCCATACTTTTAACAAGAATTTGCGCTTTTAGCGTTTCCATTGACGTTTTTTGGTTAAGTGCGGAAATTTGTCCGAGGTTCGTTAGGGCAGCAAGAAGGTTCGGAACGATTGGCAAGTTTGGAACCATTGTCGATTGCTGGCTAAATTTTAGGGATTAGTATTTGACGATCTAACTTTCTGTAATCGGAAATGAATCCTACCAAATTAACTTAATAGACATATTAACCGAATACAAAAACCCGATCAGGGATGACTTTTATCCATTTCGACCTATCAGCGAAATAAATGTAAACAGTACCGTATCCCACTGCCGGGCCTGCATGACTTAATATTTTTCCTCACCTAAATAATGCATTAAGAAGTGCACTGTTTTGTAGAGCGCTATTCCGCAGTGCTTCACTGGAAGTTCCATTTGTTTGTGAGGATGAGGAGTCGGGTGAGTCGGTCTGTCGATTTGGGCAATAATTGCGTTTATGCGCTTCAAAATGTTTTTTGGACTCAAAACCAATTTTACAGTCGTGGCATGGAAATGGCTTTTGGTTGTAATCTCGAAGACTGTCATCGTCCATTTCCATTGACCGCACTTTGGTCCTTTCCTATGAGACAAGTTTATACTGTTATCAAAGCTTACTAATGCAGTCTTTACTCCGATAAAATGTATTTTGGTTCTCTAAAATTGTAAGCAAAATAAAATTCGCATTATACCAACATAAGTACCGTTTGCCATGATTTAAAAATAAATATTACTGCAAAAAATCTAAGTTCCGTGATGCCAAAAGTATTAGTTAGTATACAGTTGGTATGTACGTAGACTTAAATTAATATTCAATTTTGAGGTAGTCAGCCTTTCGGTCAGGGAGAGCTAAGGATATAATGAAAACACAACGTACCTTATTTACAAGTTTCATTTCTTCGCGCTCGCGCTGTTTTTCGGCTCTCGCCGCTTGAATTGCTTCAACATTTGCATGGCGACTTTCGCAATAGTTTTCTTTGTGGACTTTAAATACTTCGATTTTCTTGAAAGTTATGTTACATTTGTCACAGTAGAGTTCGGTCGATTCTCCCCCGATTTTGTAATTGTCTTGGCTTAGGTCGTTTGGCGACATCGCCGTTTCGGTTTTTGCTTTTTTCNGAGGCCGAACAGAGGGTGTCGTTCAAACACATTAGGTCTCAAAAAATCTAAGTTCCGTGATGCCAAAAGTATTAGTTAGTATACAGTTGGTATGTACGTAGACTTAAATTAATATTCAATTTTGAGGTAGTCAGCCTTTCGGTCAGGTAGAGCTAAGGATTTAATGAAAACACAACGTACCTTATTTACAAGTTTCATTTCTTCGCGCTCGCGCTGTTTTTCGGCTCTCGCCGCTTGAATTGCTTCAACATTTGCATGGCGACTTTCGCAATAGTTTTCTTTGTGGACTTTAAATACTTCGATTTTCTTGAAAGTTATGTTACATTTGTCACAGTAGAGTTCGGTCGATTCTCCCCCGATTTTGTAATTGTCTTGGCTTAGGTCGTTTGGCGACATCGCCGTTTCGGTTTTTGCTTTTTTCATCGGCGGATATTTTGGCTCATTCGAGTCCTGATTGTTTTTGATGAACAAAAAATATTAATTCTCGTAAACATTACTTGTTAAGTCAATTAATTAAATTTAAAAAAATGCTGTGTTAACGCAGCTAAGAAACCGGTGATGCAAAGATACTTTTATAGAACTAATCAGCTGGAAAAGACTCGCCCTTTCAGTCCCTCTTTGCGGTACTCATCTAGTAGTTAAATCCCGGCAAATTTCAGTAAAAAAGTTTGAAACGGCTCGTACGACATATGGAGATATGACGTACAGGCATGTGTAGAACTATCACAAACTAACTTCACCGAAATAATGTTGTATGTGTGAAAAAACTGCAACAAGTGTTGATAAGCGATTAAGAACCGGATGGTTTTGTAGAAGCGTCAACATTTTTTTTCACCGATCAGATAAAAATTTTCGCAAATGCTTTATCTGGTGCTTAACTTAAAATGATTTAGTCGGTAGTAACACCCTTACTTTCTGTCGCTTTTAATTGTCACTTCCAAGTCTTATTCGGGGGGTTATCAGTTGCAAAACGTTGTGCTGATAACAGAACAAAATATATATATATATACCTATATATCTTCCTACATATATATTTATTTCTAGGGGAAAGTTTCACGCCAGATGAGGGATAACAATCCAACACATGGTGCATTGAAAAGATAAGAAAGCGACAACAAACGGCGACTTTTGATTTCATCTGGAGAAAAGCAAAAAACGTTGCTGTCGGTTTTTATTTTCTTATCGCAACCGCGCTTTCAAATTTAAATGGCTAAAATATTACTAGCCTATTAATAATAGGTTTAACTCCTAGGCGGACAATGGTCCAAATTTGGACCAAACGCCTTAATCTAAACGTGAAGAATGAGTAAATAAAAATAGAATTGTGTTTGTTTCGTTAGTAGCTTTATTTTAAATACCATATTGTTATATAATTGTTGCTCAGACGTATTCGCGAAAAAAGTTTGGCGTTATATATACTTATATGTACGCGGTATAAACATATGACTACTTGTAAAAGACGCATCGCCAAAAACTGTATAACGTGTAAAAATTTAAGTAAATTATCTCTTAGGGAACAGAAATGGTAGCGTTTGCAAAAACAATTTTGTCCAAATTTGGACAAAAATCGCTTAACGGTCTCTATCGGTTAACGGAGTCCACTGGTTAAATGGACAAAAAATAATTGTAAACCGGGCTTAATAGAAGATCGCTGAAATATGTGTCTAGTCCAATTTTATGAGGGACAATATAAAACATACAACGAAATGGATTTTGGTGAGCTTAACATAGCCATGGTGTTTGGTCCAAATTTGGACCATTGTCCCCCTACGCAACTTGGGACCCTTGAGAGTTAATTACTTAGGACAGATAATTACTTACTTTTTATTATTATTTATTTACTTTTTATTCTCAAAAATCTTGGGTATATTAAATATACACAAAATTGTCTGAAATATTACATTACCAATATACCATGGTATTGGAGTATAAGTATAGATTATACGTTATTATAACGGGTTTCTTGTTTTTAAGCCAATTAGATAACAAAAATTGAGAAAGCGAGAAGCACGTTATTTTACCCCCATACTGTAAAAAAGTACAATCCATCAGACACCAAATTGGTAAACCATTTAAAAAGTGATTTTTTCTCGAGGTGTGCAAAAACAGTTCGCAGGCGATAACGGTTATCACGATAAGCATCCTAAACACTTCTCAGTGCTCCGTGGGTGCCGTACGAAATAAAATAAATCGTTTGTGTGCTGCTTTAGTAATCTGAAGTGGCCGTCGCGAACATGTTCTATTTCCACTTCCTATCTCCAGTTGCAATAGTTTGCCACCTTAACTCCGAGCAGCAACTGAGATAAGAAGAGTGAAAAGAGTAGAGGTATCATCGCACTTATCACCTATCGCCAGTTTGATACCAAAAAAAAAGAAGAACGCCCAAATGTCACCACTTCAATATTTGCACACCTTTCGAAACAACAATTTTTTACTCAAACCACACTAACTCTCTTTCCTTTTCAGCTTCAAATTTATGGTTTGTTTAAGTTTTTTTTTGAAGGAGTTGCTATCGAATAGTTTGATCATAAATGTAAAAAAATTAAGAGAAATTAATTGATATTATGAAGGTGAAGATAAACTACACCTGTTCAAAACACAAAAAATAGAAATTTACGGGAAAATAATATTAATTATTATTAAAAGGTATTTTGAAGGGTAAAAAATTGTTTATTTATGCTTGGATTTAATAATGCCTTAGGCCAAAAATTACGTATTTTCACCGAGTTTGGACAAACTTCCCAACGTCGTGTTGAGGGGTTAATCACGTTTCTACTTCAAAAATATGTTCATCAATTTCCTTATGATGGGTGGGTGATCGTTTGAGCGTGTCTTTAATCGGAATGGAAGGTGCGGCCGGAATTGGGGCCCTTGGGCCATTTCGCATGAATGCGCCATTCGCTGCATATTGTTGCATAAATTTTTGTTGATAAATGGGCGGTTTACACTGGCCCCACTGTAAATGTTGGAGAAACGAGTGTCGATCGGTGAATTCGAGCGTACAGAAGCAAATAAATATCGTGGATTTTGTGTTTTTGAGGCAAAGCTTTAGGTGCTCTTGGAGGCTTTTGACGTCGTCTTGTAGTTGATTGCACTCAATACAACGCAGAGAACTCGCGGCAATTTTGAACCCACGGCGTTTTGGCGGGCCCTCGAACTTGTCCGAGTCGGCCCGGACCATATGGCAATTGTTGAGGTGGGCGCCAATGTCCTTGAAGAGCGACTCCATATAGGTTTTGTCCATGACGTCATCGGGACCGCGCGGTTTCGCGGCGGTTAAATCTGAGGACCAGCCACAGTCGAGACACTTTTGTTCCGATTTGGTGTCGTAGTGCTGAAGAAGATGTTTCGCCATTAACCATTGGCTCTCTTTTTTCACGCCACATATTGTACAGTAACAGGTTTGATCCTAAAGATAGAACAAATAGTTAACTTGATTAATAAATGGGCCTTTTGTCCAACCAACCGGATTAACAAACATATCTGCTTCACGGACTAGAGAAAACAGAAAATAAGTTTCCTAGTACGATTGATGTTAATTTACCCTTCTGTTAAGTGGGTTACAAAATTTAAGACAATTATCTTTACATTTGTATTCTCATATAAAAAATGTAAATGATTGACATAATCTTGATGAAATAAAATTACCTTTCCACCGTAGCACACCTCACGATGCGCTTCATATAATTCGACGGAGCGGAACATCGCTTCGCAACGGGTGCATTCAGGAATTGTGGGAATTGGAACTAAAATAATTCTAGATAAACGCAAATAAAAAATAACAGCAAAAAAAATTACTACCGAATCGGTAGTACCGATAAAACGTATGTCGATCGCGATCTTGATTTATGGGATATGAATTTGTGAAAAAAGCATATAATTGATTCAAAAATGCTTTAGTTTGGAGGTTAAAGCTTTCATTTTTATATATGAACTAAGTTTTTTTAATAAAAAGAAATCTTCACTTTTTAGTTTAAAACCTTGTGAAGGAGTTCTATTTTGGTGGGATATGATTGGTGATATTTAAAATGTGTAGGTTAGATCATACATCTTCACGAAGACACACAATTTTTTATGTTCAAATTACTTCTGAATAAGCCAACCACCCCCCCCCCCTTTAAAGGTCAGAGTCCCTGGGCCCCTTCGTGGCTGGCCACTTTCAAATATTTTAAAACACACACTTAAAAAAGAATAGCGCTAACCAACGTATCATATTAAAATCCACAAACACCCAGGCCATAAATTAAAAAAAAATACTCACCGTTCATCCTCTCTCTATTTCTCTCTAATTTAAATCTCTTGAATGACAAGCGTCTGAGTCAAAACGATATTATCTTCGCCTATCATAGTGACATTTTTGCTTATCAAAAATCGTACCCAACTACCAAAAAATAGAGCTCTTCTCTCTTATGAAATTGGTGACTAGCGATTTTTTTTCTCAAATTGATTATCTTTCCCTCGCAAAAAAACACACAGACACAAAGTCGGACTGGGACAGTCCTCACATCGATGGCCACTCAAATCGGTATGATATAGCCAGATTGGGAGGCCTTATCCACAGAGTGCGTAAAAATATATGGCAAAAATAAAAAATAAAATAGTTGGAAAGAGCGAGAAAAGGCCCGAAAGAAAAAATCTAAAATGAAAAAAAAATCTCGACGGTATCAATTCGAGGTGAAAAAAGGCTGATAGCGATAGCGACAAGTGCGGTATCAGATCCGATTAGGTTCTGCGTGATTGTCTCATAACAGTCAGAACAAAATGCCCTTGCGATTTTAATCAAGACTAATTTAGGGTGAGAAACCCTTATCAAACCTTGAAAATATTAAGTTTAACTTAAGTTATAGTTTTAAACGCTTTGAAGTAAACATAATTTTAAGAATTATTGAATAATTTGAAAATTCCTTTACAGCATCGGTTTGAGCTAAATGAACGTCCTCCTTTTCCAGATTATATCATATCAGTTCTAATTTTTCCGGGTTATATCTTAACCGTATTCTAACTTTTTAGCTAGCGCTGAATAAACCCCTACACAAATACAAATTAACTATTAATGAGCTTTTGTTAACCATCAATATTTTCAAATAATTCTTTTTTTACATTTAAACGAAATGTTTATCAAAATTTAATTATTTTAGAAATGTACAACGAAATATTTAAAAAAATAAACAAAAACGTACTTCTCGTTCAACATTTCCAAATGGAGTTGCATTTGTAGCGTCCACTTTCAATAAACTACCGCTTTTGATTTTATCAAAGTTTAAATTAGAACCCCTCTGCACATGTTTTAGCGTATTTTCTATTAACCTGTGACTGTAGAGTGTTAGAACAACTGTTAACAAAATCCGTGTTAAAAAGTGGGTCCCGAGTTCCGGTACAGTCCGGGGAAAAAGACCGATTCAGACAGTGCTACTCCATTAAATTTGAACTCAATGAAATTTGAACATAAACGTTTTTGGTCGCAAAATGTTGTATCATGCTTATTATTGTATTGGTGTACACCTTTGTTAAATAAATTCTGTTCATGGTGTTTACTACAAACGTTATTTCACTTTCAATTTTAAAATTTCTAAATTCATTTACCGCGGCATACCCTGGCGACTAGTTCGGTCTGGGGTTAACTCAGAAGCGCAGATGCGTATAAATCAGTTTCGTACTTCCACGTGTTTTCGAAGATCAAAGATATATTTTTCAAACATAAGCACTCTATCAACCGATATATAAATATAAATATATATATGTATACATATATCATTATCTTGCATAGTTCGGTGATCTCACGATTTGACTTGCAGTCAGACGATTGCTGATAAGTCCGACGATATTTACCGATAAGTTTGTTTTTTATCCTTTTTAATGTCATTCTTGCTCACTTGATTAGCAAAAAACCATTGATCCAACAGAACTGGCATATAAAATTTAAAAAGAAAAATTGGCCGAAAAAAAAACGAAAACCCGATAAGGATCCGTATCGCAAGAGGGACTCTTCGCAACTGATATGCTCAATTTTACGATAAATTGAAATGAAAAAAAAATGAAACTGACGCACATCAACTGGCCGGCAAAACATTATAACAAACTAAAGGAAAACAAAAAAATTCGCAAAAATTCGTTTTCCACATATGATCTAAAAAATTTTACATGACGATTAGTTTTTACCGCGAATGGGATGGTGAAGCTGTTGAATATATAAAGTAAAATTGCGATAAATTTTCATTATACTACTAGTATGAAATTACGTTTTAGACAATCATAACAGTGTTTTTGGCCATAATAATGATAACTAAAGCGATTTTTAGATATCCCTGATTCATTTCACAAAAATGGCTGCGTTTGACTGAGCGGTCGACATGAAAATTTTGCGTTTTTTTATTATTTTTTCGTTCACTTACATGTTGTTTCACTTACATGTTGATTCACTTACATGTTGTTTTACTTACATGTTGTTTCTTTGTTTGTTTAAAATAAATAGTCACTATGATATATGTATAGGTTGTTCGGAAAAATTCTAGAATACCAATCTGCGACATTCCTATCGCTAACAACCTACTGTCCGAGTTTTATGAAAAGACGAAAAATTCTCGATTCAACGCTAATTGGCTGAATTTCTACGCTCGAATTTCTACGCATCCCGCTCACACTTCGGGAAACTGTGCTAGACAGTGAATTGTTTTGAGAATATTTGTAGTGGGCGTTGTGATATTCTTTTTTATCCAGAATTTTACGTTTTTTCATAAAACTCGGNTATTGTTGACCGTGATATTCAAAGCATTTTGCCAAAAAAACCAAATCAATCGCGTACAAACTGCCAGAGGAGATAGAGTCTGAAATATTAATTTTCTTCAACTTCACGCCCACGTGGTGGCGCTACGTGGGTGGTGATGGTGTCGAAAATTTTCTCATGCGATACTCCAAACATTTCTACATAAGCTTGCCAAAGAAATTAGTAAAATCAATGGTCAGAAGTCGCTTTTATAGCGTTTTCCCGTGAAGTAAATTTTGTAAATAATGCTATATACCCATCCTTAAAATAAATAGTCACTATGATACATGTATAGGTTGTTCGGAAAAATTCTAGAATACCACTCTGCGACATTCCTATCGCTAACAACCTACTGTCCGAATTTTATGAAAAACGAAAAATTCTCGATTCAACGCTGATTGGCTGAATTTCTACGCTCGAATTTCTACGCATCCCGCACACACTTCGGGAAACTGTACTAGACAGTGAATTGTTTTGAGAATATTTGTAGTGGGCGTTGTGATATTCTTTTTTATCCAGAATTTTTCGTTTTTTCATAAAACTCGGACAGTATATAGTAGTTACTGGTGCGTATAATAATATTTTTTTAATACTAGAATTGAATTTTATATCCATATTCTGAACTATTCAGAGAGGATATTTATTTAACTGCGTTTAGTCAATGCTCATTGACCTTTCATATAAAAAATGATATTTATATTGACCGATCACTATCATAATGATATCAAAACTCGACTTTCCTTGACTTTTTGGTGGAATTCCCGTGCGCTACGTGAAATATCATAGAGACAATTCGTCCGCATTTTATTTCCGGTTTCGTCACTGTTTACTTTCAAAAAAGTCATTATGGTTGCGATATTTTTTTTCATTATTTCCGGCGTTTTTATGTGTTCAAGTGTTCCGAGACGAGTTGAGCGTCTTCCGACGCCACTCATTTTTTGAAACAACCAATTTGTGATAAAAGACTCTAAGTCAATTTTGTCAAGCGTATTCTAGACGAGATAGTGGCGATAGTGGATAAACAAAAAACGATTTTAACACACACCCTTATCAAAAGTAAATATAAATTTCAAGGATATCGTTTTTGTTTTGTATTATTGTAGGACCATTTTTGTTTTCCAAAAATACCTGTTTATTGTTTAATCGATTACTGGGCGATTTTCTCAAGAGGCCGATTGTCAAAAACACTGTTGGTACTGTTCAAATAAAATGTTATAAAGTATACAGTTCTTACTGCCCAATACGGACATTTGTGACTTTTTGCCTCAGTCTTTTTTTTGCAAAAAACTTTTGTTCTACAAAAGGCGTTTTCTTGCCTTTTGTAAAAGTTTTTTTTGTGAGTTGCGTTGTATTGCATTTTTTGACATAAAACGTTTTTTGATTTCTCCACGAACAAAGTTTTCTTATTTTTTTTCTGTGAAAATGTTTTCTTGTTTTTTGTCCCAAAAACTCTTTTTGCCAGATGCCTCGGTGCCGTTTCTAGCTACATAAAACTGCATCAATTGATAGGCAGACCCATTTGGGACTAGCGAAGCGCCTGGGGATTTGAAAATTCGGTGTAGGAGTAAACAGCTTTCTCTGGGAGTTCGTTACATATGTATTTGTTTAAACATGTCGTACATCAATTACGATTCAAATAGTACTAATCGAGTGACAGAAGCACCTTGAACTTCTTCTATTTTTTTTTCTAACATTTTTCAATATTTATTTAGCAGAGACAGTTAATCCGAACTTGATTGACGGATGTCAAAACGGACTTCAGCCAATTCAAAGTGTACCCCTTAATACGAAGGCCTACGGCGCTAATACCCATCATTTCGTAAGCTCGTGCAATTTCACCTGAGGCACATTTTTGACAGTTGCGTGGGCAACCACTGGAAAAATATAAAATAAAAAACGCAAAATAAAAACGTTCCGTTTGGATATCCGTCTACTTATCGGCAGCGTAAATCTTCATTCAAAACGCTATACCGATAACAAAGTTTGGCAAGCATCAAAAACGGGAGAAAGGATATTGGAAGCCGGCCTTGAAAAGTCATTTACTTTTGATAGGCAAGCCATAGCTTGAATTAATGTACGTTTTTTTGTTTGTCCCTTATCGAAACTATCAGATCTAGAATGCGCCCGAGGTACATGATGTCCCGTACATCAGACAAAGAAGAAAATTTTATTTGGTCAGCGTGACTTTAAAAAATAATACTGCGCTCCATCAATAAGCCATATATTCGTTCCGAAGATGTTTTCAAAAAATAATAACATATTTGAATTTTATTAATTTGTTGGATTTTTTAGATACAGTTTCCTTGACTCGGTGGCGCCAACATTGCTGGTTTAAATACTCGGTTGAAAAAAAAATTTGACTTGCACCGGAAGTCACCGGAAGTATTTTTTTCAATTCACAAATTTTTCCTGTCATTACAAAATTTGGTTATATAAATTTCAGCTGGATTTTCAAAATTAGTACTATTTCTGACAGCAAAATCAGATAGAAGTTTTTCAGCAGATGATTTTTTTTAATCTCTCACAAAAAACGTCTTGACACTTTCCCATAATTAACTTTGAAATGTTCTCATTAACCATTCCCAAAAGAATATTTTAATAAGTACTTACTATTCGGTGCAGGCATGGTGTTTGAGGGTTGAAGATTACGCGGATTGGTTGGCGATATTCTAAAAAAATGTGTTGATTTTATATTTTTTGCTCAAGTCTCGATTTCATTAACAAAATGGCGAATTTTTTTTTGTCTTTTTTCTTTCTGCTTGGTAAAGTGTCATGTTTGTCGGTTATCAATTTTGTGACGTTATCTTTTACACCTGTATAACGCGCGATAAGAAGGTGCCATTGGATGAGATTAATCGGAAAGTGGTGGATTCGAGTTTGAGCTCGTTTCGGCTCCCGCTGCCGGGGACACGTCCGACTTCATCCAACTTCACACTCCGAAAAAATGAGATTTAAAATCAAAATCGACGGATTATGCACCAGACACCATAAATATTCATATTTAAGAAATGTTATTTTTTATATGGCCGTTTCAATATACAGTCTTTACTCCCATAATGGATGCTTCAGTTAAGGACGGTTATCCTATAACGGACGCTATTTTCGCCCAAAAAGTGATGATCTCATAACTTATGAGTCATAACTTATGACTCATAAGGCCGTTTTTTCAATAACGCGTTTTTACTGTCGATTATTCCATAAATGAAACTTTGTATTAAGCCAACGTTTATCCGTTAACGGAAACGTTGTTAAGGACCGAAAACGTTCCTTCGTTACGAAGGCTTTGTATGTATCGAAAACCGTACCTTACGGCTCATTTCTTACTCCGACGTAAGGAGGCCTTAATTTTGGATTTTTTTGTTTTGTTTGGATGCTACATTTACTACCTTTTTTAGAAGAAAACTCCATCAGAAATCACATCAAAATGCTTAGTCTGATTTGTTAGTGGCTTTTTTTCTGAAGGGCCACTTTTCCGATTAAAAAAATACCCCTTTAAAATAAAAACTTCCAAGTACCGAACCAAATGATATTTCTTTTATCAAAATCGTCAGACGGATTACTCCGCATAACATAAATATTCATATCAACAAAAACTTCAATAAATTCATTCCATTTTTATCTTATAATAAATATATATTAAATTGAAAAAAAATTATGATTCTACTTTTCTGTTTTTTTTTATTTCGGCTGTTTTTTGCGTGAGGCCAAAATGGTGGTGATACGATGGTGGTGCTATCTATTCAGGTGTTTATCTCACACCTCAAAAGCACCTCCGAGCTCATCGCCATATATTCCGACTTCATTTTCCAACAACATCAGTTCTACCCCTTATTTAAGTTTTTGTTTCCTATCCGGCGAAAAAATCTAGAAGACCAAATGCTGGCAAAAAATGCGTATCTCGAGTTAATCACACTTTTTCTTTCAACCTGCTTGAAGTTTGAAAGCTACTCAAGATAAAAAAAACGAAAACTGGTGAAATTTTTTTAAGTTTTTTTTTTCTGCAAGTGCGATTTTATGCAGAGATCTCTAATTGGTCAGCGGGGACAATATATATATATTTATACCGACAAAGACATAATAATAACGAACGGAAAATCCAAAAATGACGCTATCTTTAGATCGTATCGTTCGACAAGTACAAAACTGGAAAAAATGGCTTATCGTGTGAAATGCGCTTTCTGACTAACCCACCCTGGAACTTGCATATACGGATTGGAGCACAATCGTTACCCCATTATGGCCTTCTGGTTTCCAAAAACGGTCCTACAGCGATTAACTATTTTTGTCAAGATATGAGGTGTCAATATATGAGTTAAACAACTGCAATGTCTCCCAAAAACACAAACTTTCGTTAAAGAGTAAACGAGAAGAAAACATTAAAACTTATTCTTAATTTTGTCTTTTTTTTGCGTTTTTAATTTTTTTCATACTTTTTTTCTGCTTTTACAGTTGCTCCGAGAACTTTTGATAAAGCAAAAATTGGCAGGGCGAAAAACAATCATTTGTGCATATTTCTCCTTGACTGCCCTATTCTTGTTCAAATACAATCTTGAAACGGACCACTCAAGATTGGTGTCACTATCAACGCGGCCGATAAAATAGGGTGCAAAAGGTTGAAATGGGACTTTTTTTTTTTTTGCGACAAAAAAAAATATTGCGATGAAAATCAGATGAGTGGAGACGTATGTTTTCACCTTGGTCAAGAAGCGAGATCGGCCGTCTATCGGTCAAACCTGTTTTAACAATCGTGTCAATTTGTACCGAGAAATGCAACCGACCTGTCATTATCTTTTCCACCTAAATAATCAGACGCGTTTGGTTTCTTCCCCGAACTCATGATTATTTGAGGGAATTTTCATAAACTTAAACGCAAAAATGCAGTTAAAACGTCGGTTTGGTATAAAGTACAAACTGAAAACCGTTGAATATGATTAAGAGAGTTTATGAAGAAAGAGGTATTGGTCGAATTTGTATCGCCAATTGCAGCTTAGTCTAATAAGCTGAAAACATTGACCTATTCGCCTTTTCTCATAATTTATGGCTCATAAACTCCAATGTTCAAATACTGTATGTCAAATACAGTATTTGACATACACGTTCTTCAGTTTAAATTCTACATCAATACAAACGCTTCATTTTCACGAAGAAAGGCAACAGACCTGTAATACCTTTTGTCTTAAATAATCAACGTTTTTTTACCTTTTCTCAGGACCGTATGATTTTTTTAATCGTATGAAAACCATAATAATTAAAAATAATTTTGACACAAAGAAGTGAAACAAAAACTATTGAATTTTAGTTTTTTAACTCGGCGAATCAAAAGAACGACATTTTGCGCATTTGTTGACAAAATCATGATCTAACAAGAACACATTTAGTCATTTTTAATTAAAATGTGACTACTATACGTCTATAATTATGTGAATTTACCTGTCAGTTTTCTTTAATTTATTTCGAGGGTGTGAGTTTTCGTAGTTTTCTTTGTTTGGGCTGCCGTCACAATGATCGCTTTCGGGTGTTGGAGGTTTGATTGTCATTTCTCGGGCTTCTAAAACAGATAACTTTAAATTCTTTGTATCAACCAATCAGATTAGATATCGGAAAAAAACCCTTCCCAATTCTAGATTGATATCGCCTTCAATTCTTCCGGTTCTGTCCGAATTTTAAGACAAAAACGCAGTAATCAATTGAGGGTGATATGAATCTAGAAACTCTATATAGTTTTAATATAGTTTAGTCATTTCCTCTCAAATATTCTAGTCATAGTATTTCATGCGAATAATCAAATTTTATTTGGTTCATTTTCTCATTTTTTGGGGGAAAGCTCGGGGTATATCCCAAGTTTGATTTCGCTTTAAACTCCCAGTAAACCAATAACATTAGTCAAGCTTCAAACAATCTAATTTTTCAGAATTTTCACAAATTATATTACAAATAGAATTAGATACAGTGTCAAAATTAAATCTCACAGTTAAACTCAATTTTTCACTTTCAAAACGTTTTTGATAATGAAGAGGCGAGTGACCAATAAAACGGTCGAATCAAATCGATATTTAACCGTCAATTTTTATTTTTATATCGTACAATTTTTTGTGAAATTTTTCCTGTACTTTTTTTCATTTTTCGGTGATAAAATTTCTCAATCAAAAATTATATGATGAATTTATGAAAGGTTAATAATATGCAAACTTATGAAAATTTATAGTTCAGCAAAAATAGCATACTGTTTCAAAAACGTATTCATTTGGAAATGATTTCATACATTCTTAGTCATAATGCAGAGGCCTCTTATGTGATGCCCCTGTACGGTACAGGCTGTACCCCATGCTTATTTTGCCGGTTCATTGATTGACATCCTTGATTGCGTATCGATTTCTGTTTTGTTATAGAAAATCAGTTTTGGAATTTCTTATCAAATAGCACACAGCGTTTGGGTTAAGCGATAAATCATTGATAATCATCCTTGATGACATCAAGTTGATGTGATTTTTTATAAATCTTATCAAAAAAGATTTTGAGAATTCTCATTGAACAACGGCTTCGCCATCATGGCCCATGCCACGTCATAAATAGTTGTTTAAAAACATCTTTGTAAAATAAGTCGTTTTAACAGCTTATAATAATTTATTGATTTAGCATTGAACCGAGAATTTCTTAGTTTGACTAACGAAAATGTTTGGGCCAAATAACGCGCTCTAATTGGTCAACTCGGAAGATAAAGAAGAAACAAACCAATCAAAGCGCCGAGTTTTTAACGTCATGCTCTCACGCTTAAAAGTAATGCCTTTCTAATAAATAAAATAATATCTGATAAATACGTTTTTTGCTACTAAAATATTTAGAAGAAACAATTTATATTTTTGATTGTTATGCCATGCCTACGCCTTAAAATCGGGTAAAATTCAGCAAACAAAGTTATATATTTGTTTCGCTCAAAAAGCAAAATGACATGCTTTTCTTTAGTTTTATTTTATTTTTCGTAACCAAAAAAAGATGATTTGTATTTGTTTTCTTTTTCACAAAAATAGCAATATTTTCTGATTTTGTCTAACGCCCGTTGCAAATGAAAGCGGGCCAAAATGAGTAAAAATGGTCATGTTTGACCCGCTTAATTTATAATGGGCGTTATATCCCACTATTCTTCGAATAATTTGGACGATAATTATGAGGTTGATGATTAAGAAATTTTAAATTAGTAAATTAAGCCCCCGTTATGATCCCTTTTTTATAAAGTTTTATTTCTTCCATAGCTCAGTGTTCCAGATTTCACCTTTGATTAAAAAAAAGACTGGCAAAAAAGTGGGAATTTTTCCACGATAATGGAGTCACGACTCTTGACGGTCGCTTCAGATACGAAAGATGCCATTCTAAAGCCGCCAATATTAAATGAGCCTTTCAGAATCTAACCAGATAAAATATTTTCCAGCCGCGATATTAACAAGTGTGCGTCGATTATGTGCCTTGCGTTTTTTTTTGGTATATTTTTTTTTCTTGCAAAATGTTGATAATGGCGTGATGATAATGATCGGACGTGAAGAGGTGCAAAACAACCTCATTTTTACATCCCCTCTCGGCTTATCACATCTAATCTCAATTTGCTGTTTGGTGAGATTAGAATGACATCCAAAGCCATGCATTCNATTTATAATGGGCGTTATATCCCACTATTCTTCGAATAATATGGACGATCATTATGAGGTTGATGATTAAGAAAATTAGTAAATTAAGCCCCCGTTATGATCCCGTTTTTATAAAGTTTTATTTCTTCCATAGCCCAGTGTTCCAGATTTCACCTTTGATTAAAAAAAAAGACTGGCAAAAAAGTGGGAATTTTTCCACGATAATGGAGTCACGACTCTTGACGGTCGCTTCAGATACGAAAGATGCCATTCTAAAGCCGCCAATATTAAATGAGCCTTTCAGAATCTAACCAGATAAAATATTTTCCAGCCGCGATATTAACAAGTGTGCGTCGATTATGTGCCTGGCGTTTTTTGGTATATTTTTTTCTCTTGCAAAATGTTGATAATGGCGTGATGATAATGATCGGACGTGAAGAGGTGCAAAACAACCTCATTTTTACATCCCCTCTCGGCTTATCACATCTAATCTCAATTTGCTGTTTGGTGAGATTAGAATGACATCCAAAGCCATGCATTCTTCCTTACACACGCAGTTTAACACACTTTTTTTATCCAACTATAACATTAACAAATTTGAAAAAGATTCTAAAATTAAATCGAACCCATAATTTATGGTTATTAAACACCTTCTAATAACCGCTTATGGTTCACAGGCTATCGAGTAATTATTAATTACTCATTTAAAATGAAAACTCCATTTACTTAAATAACAAAATGTTCATAAATGCGCTCTTTCCGGGCATTTTTTATCGTTTTTTAAGTCATAAATTATGACTCATAATTTATTCGGCAAAAACCGTATATAGAGGTTGGTTATAAGGTCAATGTCTAAAAAACTCGCTAGAGCGTAGGATTTGACCTTATAACCATCTGAAAAATGGATCACTAAAACCTTTTTCACTAAAAAAAGTTCAAAAAGACATGAACGCTCAGACATTTGCCCCGCTTCGTGTGATTTATTTTTGCAATGGAAATTTAAAATATCATAAAACCGCTGCTTATTTCAAAAATAAATTGAATTTTAAATTATGTTTCTGAGTTAAAATGCAAAGCACGCTCATATCTGCACTGTTTAAAGATTTGAGCTCAAGATTGGAGCAAAGACACATGGCGGAGGCCGAAAGCAGAAAGATAAAAGATCAGTGTGTATTTATTATGTTTTGGAGTACGATTGATTTTGGGTAGATTATTCAGCATGGAGGTGGTTTGTCAAGATTCATATCGGGTGAAAGGGTCGACAAGAGCTACTTTCTGTTGGAACTGACTATCAATATTTAAAAAAAATAATTTTTAAAGACATTCAATGTTTATAATTTTTGTTGAATTACCTAACAACATAAAGATTACGTAATAGTTCTAAAATATTGTGATCTTTTTTTGATAAGAATGGATAAACAACTAATAATCTATGGGGTATTTTATTCAAATTATAATTTCTAACAATACTTTATCGGTTATTTTATCGTTTTCTGTACGTAATTAACCAGGCAAGCTACTGTATCATTTTTTAGAAACATTAATAATCATTTGAGTAAAGTTATATTTGCACGTGAGATTAAAACCCTATTTCAAATAAGCTTTTTAGATTAAATTTATTTTTAACGTTTAACACGTTTTAAAATTTTAAGTTTGAACCCACACACCATTTGAACTACATGCCTTACTCCTTTTTGGGACGCTTTTTTGGCCAAAATGGGGTCATTTTAATAGAAAAATGATACTTTTTGTGATGATGTTCCTTTTTCGGACGCTATTTTCGAGAACCAAAAACGTCCCAAAAGTAAGGACTGTAACAGTTTGCATTTGAATTGATTCTTTTTTTCGAAAATTTTAGCGTTAATTCAAATTATTTGGTGGTGTATTTCTGAAAATACAGTAGCTCCTGAAAGAAAAAATGTCGGATAGGTCAGCTTTCTTTTTCTTTGTCCAAAATGTTATCGACTTCATAATACCTGCTACTGGCGTATTTATTATGTTTTGGGTGCCGATTGATTTTAGGTAGATTATTCAGCATGGGACGGGGGCGGTTTGTCAAGATTGATATCGGGGCTAAAGGGGTCGTGTGGTTGATGTGTGCGTCTGATTCTGTTGGCGATTATCTCCCATGGCGCACACCTGAATGGGAAAAAAAAACGAAAAATGAAAAAAAGACACACACAAGCACCACGACCACCCTGCCATCGGGGAGATGATCAAAAGAAAGCACCACCACCACCATAGTGCTGTAAAACGCTAAAAACAGCGGCAGGCAGCCAATCAGCGTCCCCTCCAGACACATGCTCAGATACACACCACCGCCGTTATCGGCCATCTTCTGATTGGCGATAACGACAAAAATGACCATTTGATAACGAGGCCAGTAGAATATGCGAAAAAACGGCAAAAAGCAACGAAAAAACAGTGATGCCGAGTTCTTTTAATCTATGTTAGAATTGGAATGATTATAAAACTTATAAAGAGCTTGACCTAGAAACGTTCATTTTTCTAAAAAAAACATACCTTATAAAAAGTGTGAAAAATACCGTATGCTGCCGCTCTGACATAAACGGTCCTGTCGCAGTAACGTTTAAAATGATATGAAGTCTCACGGCCAGTGCTACAACACACGGTAAACCCTTTTATCAGAATAAAAATGAAAGCCTACAAAGATGATTTTATTTTTTAACTTAACTCCCAAGTGGCATATAATCCGTAGGAGGACAAATTCGGACAAAACGCTCGTACGGCTATATTAAGCGTTATAAATAAAAAAAAAAAACGATGCGGTTTCTAAGGTAATGGAAAAAAAATTCTCAGGCGTCTCCAAAACAGTATAGGAAGATTAACAGAAAGGCGCTGAACATAGGAAAACTTTTTCCCTCGATAATTTTGGCAAACGAATATCAATGATATTATATCATCAATAACTAAAATACGTGTCGATTAATTTTTCAGAACTTTTTTTGGGGGTACTTTTGTGGGTGTAGGGTACAAAAGGGAAAACCCAATATGGGTTACCTAAATGGGTACCTAAATTTTCAAAATTGGTAAGATTTAGCTCAAATTTAAAACCCCAAATTGGTTAGAACTTATAAGGTCAATCTAAGAACGGAACTTAATTTTAAATTAGACTAGATATACGTATATGTTACATACAGTATGTATCTTATGAAAAACATTTTAACTCGTTCAAACCCCGGTGTTTTCTTTCTTGAAAAAAAAATCCAAAATTAAATTACTTCCTCCCATTTTCTCTTGACTGACTAAATATTCTATGCAAAAACCGCATAAAAATGTTTATTTAAAAATCAATCAATCATTACATTTTAAATACAACAAAAGTTGTTTGCTACAAATCTACCTAATTCAAATTGTTGGAAATATTAGGAAAAAACTGTACAAATCTTTTACCCAAATCGATCAGATAAAGTTTTAATGGGAACTCCTAAAAACGGCAAAAAAAAACTTTTTTTATCAAATTTTATCTCGGATGATTGATAAGGGATAACTCGACGCGGTAGTTTTGCGCTAGTTGTTTCAAGCCTTGATCTATCGTGGGCCCATCGTTTCTTTTGTTATGCATTTTTTTCTTTTTGTTAAACTTTAATTTTTTGTTCAGTTTATCTGATTAATTTTAACTTTTTTCTCACACCGCGCTAACACGGCCAAACAGATAGGGAGATAATTAGCATAATGATAGAAACTGACATGCCAAAAAATCTAACATGATGTTTTCAAAAGTATTAAAACGATTCAAGATATACGACTCGGAGAAAAACTTCTAGATAAGTATACATGCTTGTGCTTGATTTTTTTCAAAGTGAAATTTATTGTTAAAATGTATTGTTAAGACCTGAGGCCCAATCCAAAACTTGAAAATTAAGGTTATGCCTAAAACCGGCATGTAGTTTTCAAGAATGGGTCAGATTTTTTTTGCCAATGCGTTTAAAGTTGTAAAAAAATTTTAAAATGCGGGAACGGGTTAGACGACGCCGTAACCGGCGAATATCGTTTAGGCCGTACTTGAAACATAATTTGATGTTAGATAGCAATATAAAACTCAATTGGAAGTAGTGTCAGTAGTAATTACTTTCTTAGAGTCCTAAAAAATTAAGATTCTAGATAAGGTGGTGACTCAAGTGCGATAAAAAATAAATGGCCCCAGGAGTGAATAAAAAAGGAGTGAGAATATATTTAAAGTACGCAAAAACTGATAAAAGGCGATTCACATGTACGATTTGCAAATTAGTCGCCTAGATTGAGATAAGAGACTTTCTTTGCCGAACCAACTTTTGGCCGCTCTCAGGGCCAAAGGGACTCAGGGACACAATCTGACTGAATAGATTTCACTATCTGATAAAACACCTGTGTCCCCCACACGACATATTCTTTTTTCATTCTTTACTCATTCAAAAGTAAACGAAATATACAAATTATGATATTATTTATTGGAATAAGATGGAAAAGGATCCATTTCTGGCGGTGAGGCTTTGTCTAAAAATATCATAAAATACAGAAATTATGTCCGACAAATAACGACTAGAAAGAAAATTGAAATTATTAGACACGGCTTGGTCAACTCAATGGCACCAAAAATAGGGTTTTGAGGTTTCTGCGCTATAATAATCTACAATTTGTAGATTGTCACCGATTATCAAGTACATACATAATTTATGTATAACTCCAAAAAAGAACCAAGCACGCCACGGCGTTTTCACGCTAAAAACGCAATGATAAAAATTGACATTTCTTAAATTTTGGGATTAAAATTGATAAATCTTGTTTTTACTGTAACACTTATGTCTCATAACAAATTTCTGATCATGTTAAAATTAAAAATCAGGAAAATTTGTATCTGACATATTGTCATAAAAAACTACATAATGATTCACAGCTGACAAAATTCCGAGCCATTTCCGTTGTCAAACGAACAAAACTTTCCCACAGTTTGATGAAATCGTTTTTCCCCTTTGTTCATATTGGATCAGTTGTGATTGCATCGTAAATTTTGCCTCAAGTCAAATAAGCGCCTTCATTAAATACGACGTCAAGTAGGATAGCGATTACATCAAACACGTCATTTGTTTCATTAAGTTATTTAATATATTTAGCCTTAATATAATTGACACCGCCTGCCTTCCATGCTTTAATGAATTTAACCTTAGAGATCAAATGAAATTTAAGTTGTCGTTGGTCACGTTCTCGAAAAATCGTCACGTTCTCGCACCCACAACTGTATATACTTAAGCTGCTATAACAAATACTATCTATTTTATTGACCCTTTATTAGGATTTCTTCAGATTTTTTTACAAATATCATAAGAATAAGGTAAGAGAAAAAAAAATAAGCCATGACCGCCAAATTTTAATGATATTCTAACTGGAATTATCGATTTGACTTTTTGTATAAATTTTATTTTATTATAAAGTATAATTAGCAAAAATTAATCTTAGAATCACCACAGGAGTGTTGTTATAAGGTCAAGCCAAAAAACTAACTTGACCTTAAATCACTTGAAAAATAGAGCAGCCCTGGTCGAAAAAATATATTTCGTTTAGGTCAAGAATAACGCACTATTTTTATGAGTTGAAATACAGCTGTAAAAAATAAGATCTCGATTTGGAGCAACAAAAAATTGCTCAAAACTGCAGAAAAATAGTGGAAATCAATTTAAATGTCGTTCGTGATGTTCCAGGTGATCTATCCGGTTATTATCTCTATGAGTACTATGTACTGCTGGCTCTGTCTGTGTTGTTCCGCGAGATGAGAGTTAAAGTAAAAAAAAAGTTGTGACAATTCAAAACCAACGGTCTGGTTGGTTGGGTGGTAAAAAAAACTGTTGGATACAAACTACCACCTTCATTTTTTTTGCTCTTTTTTACGGGCTGACCCGTCAGGTATCTTGCGCCCGATAAGTCTGAATCGGCCAGCTGAATCACACGGTAGGCCGGGGTATAGCAGTTAGACTAGAGGGAGATGACCACTACCCTAAACCCACCATCTATTGCTTACACTGATTTTGTCTCGCCACCCCCTCTCCAGCTGCAATCTCGCGACCTACGAAAAAAAATTCACCCCCGTCTTGTAAAAGAAAAGATGTAAAAATTAAACACTTCTGCCGTGTTGAGATTATCAGCCGAGTTTTTTTTCGCTTTATTTTTTTTTCTCATTTTTCCACTTTTTTACTGGTGCTGCGGGTGCCTTTTTTCACACCTGCTGGGATATACAACCGTATCAGCAGTAACAAGTGGCGATAGGGCCCTGCATCAACATTCATTACAATTACGACAGATAATACCCTGGCCTCTTATCGCGTGGAAATTTAAACGAGTTTCAATACTCTCGCCTTTCATCTTTTTTTTCGCCGAATTCAAGACAGGCGACTTTATCGCCTATTTTTCCGTGTATATATGTGGCAGGCGTGGGGTTGAAGGGTTGATATAAGGGTTAAGCAATAGAGGGGGACTTATACAAAGTACTAAGTCTAATATATATCGTTTATATGCGCACCAATTGCTGAATGTTGAGCAATGGTCATAACGACCGCATATGTACGTACATACGGTATATCTGTGTTATAATTTAGCCACACTAATTAATATATGGCGTTTATGAGAACCGGTAACTAAATTAGTTTACACCCCCTGCGCTGTTATATTGCAACTTTCGCATCAAATAATCCGCAAGATAACGGAGCGAACGGGGACACATAAAGGTAGGGATTCCTGGAAAATTGTCCCAAAAAAATCCGCACGATAACGGAGCCAACGGGAAAATATGCAAGATAACGGGTGACAAGATAAGAGCGCAGGGGGTGTTTTTTATTGTTGGGTTAATTTGCAGGGGCTTATTTGATGTGTCTTAGCAAATCTCTCTAAAGGAATTCCGAATAGTTTTTCAAAAATTAAAATGGGGCACAAAATGGCCTGTAAGTTTGATTAAAATTTCAAAATATTTAGAGAAAACTTAGATGTATTACACAAAACTGTGTGGGTATCAGAAAATCCTCTATTAATGAAGTCCCAAAATTATGAAGGTCCTACACAAACGTTTTTAGTCTAAAATGTGCAAGTTTTCAAAACCCATTACAAAAAATCGGCCTTTTACCGCTGTTTTATTCGATTGAAAGCACACTTCACCATTTATCACTTCATGCGGTCCTTTCAACAACTTTCCAAAAAAAAAATGCGTCGAAACTTATCCGAGACTTTATGTATATTGATAACGCCAAAAATGGACTATCTGCTGCGAGTAGATCAATGTCGACGAAGCTATCAGGTGAGTATATCATGAAAACATAATTTATCTCCCTTTTCAAGTCAGTCGGCGCCATTTTTTTTTTGCTTTCTATTTTATCTCGTCATAACAGTTTTTGTACGAGCTACTTTCAATAATTCAGCATTGATCCTAATAATTTTTCTGTTCGCGTCTATCGTCTATATTTTGACCTTGAAAGTATGTTCATAATTATCAAAAAAATATAATAGGATTTTTAACTAGACGATTTGTACACGGGTATGAAGTACTGGTGTGGGTAACGAGTTTGTCAGCCACCTGAACGGGATATTGACGAGTCCCATAACTTATGGGCCATAAGTTATGGCCCATAACTCAATATACGAAGAAGCCCGTACAGCTCGGTGACAAACTCGTTACACACATCAGTATGAGCTCCATCGGCCCAACTTGATTTGCGCGAAAAAAGGGCGAAAAATAAAAGGGCCAAACGGTTTCATTTTCAGTAAACAAAAAATATTTTAAACCGTTTTTCAAAAGTGGCCCACAATTAATTACAATTAATGTTCACCGAAAATGAAACCCTTTTTTGTCCTTTCCGTTTTTGCACTTTTCAGGCTTCGCCCTTTCTGTTTCGCCGAAATCACGTTGTGCTGCTCCAGCTTGGTGCCTCTAAGTGAAAACAGACCATCGAACCATGATTATAATAATAACGGAAATTTATTGTAAAAATGTTTAGGACCTTATAAGTTATAACGAAAATATTGTATCTACTTTAAAACAATATTTAGGCGCGTTGGTTATAAATTTGAGGTCTTAAACATTACTTGACCTTACATGCACTTTTAATAACCTTTCCTCTGAACCAAACTCTCACTACCCAGAAAGACAACAGTTTGAATATTCTTAATAAAAATGACATTTCGCAAGTTAAAAAAGCTTCCGATTTGACTAAAGGCCAAAAAGACCAATTTGGTCTTTATTAAATAAATTGTGCTAAATGAGATTATCAGTCTTTATAACTTATAACGAACCAACAAGTTCGAAATGTAAAAAAAAAACACAAGAAGAAATTTTCCTCGAATACAATCTGATTATGACTATACAAAAATATTATCTGGATAAAATCAAATCTGATTATATTAAATCTTGTTCTAAATCATTTAGACTCAACGGTATGATTTTTTGGCCATAAATTATGGCCCATAATATGTCAATTTTAGAAAATATGAGTTGTAGAATCTACAATGTAGATCATGAAGATGCTGTACAGATTTTGCAAAAAAAACCAGCCTCACTAAATATAAACCATATTAGCGTTTTAACTCATAGATGATAATCAAGGTTTTTAAAGGCACGGACGTCCTCTTGCAGGTTAACCTGATTATTCTGGGAGTTAAAGTTTCATTTCCCCTAAACTTTTTTCAATGGAAGATATTGATTTTACGCTATTCCTGTTTCTTTTATTTTTATTTTATCTTTCTCATCTTCACACTCGAACAGATCAACTTCCAGTTTTTAGATAAAAAAAATAAAGAGTTTTTTTAGATAAAAGGGCACCACTCTTGAAAGCATCGAATCTCACACCAGAATTTGTACACCACCTGAACCGGGGCAATTGGTGATAATTTCTTATCACTCCCGTTTTGATAATAATCTGTTATCTCAATTTCAAAAAAAGAAAAAACTAGCGCAAGAAAAGAAAAAAGGGAGGCATTTTTTTGAAATAAGAAAATGATTCGATATTTTAATATGGACTCGAATCGGCGGCAAAGATTAAAAAGATCGCATAATCGGCGACATTCGATCGCCGTCCATCGGCCCTTATCACCGCGGCCAATGATATAGCCAGTGATAACGCTAGTTTCACTTAACCCGTGGGTGACATAGGTGGCACATTTATTGTGAGAATATCTGTGTATAATTAGCAGTTAACCCTTATTATTTCGGCACCAGCCGCGCGTTGTAAAAAAGCTGAACGATTACGGCCGAGGCGCCATGCTGTCGCGCCTGACTGTCTGGGCCTCGCCGCACCGAAAAAAAAAACACATTTTTGCTCAATTTTTTCAATATTTTTTTTTTCTGATTTTACCTGTGGAGGGTTCCGGCGTCATACGTTCTGACTTCTCTGATGGCATTTTCTCAAATCATAAAAAAATAATTGTTTTATACCGCAGCTTTTTTTGGTTTCTTGGTTCTCTGAATTTGCCAAAATCCTCTCAAAATTAGGGTTCCTGTTTATCTTTTTCAAGGTTCCTTTTTATCAAATAAAAAAATAGTAACAATGATTTTATATTTTTTTTGTTTCTTTTGCTTTTTGGGCCTTTTTGTTTTATTGAATTATTTTTTTACTCGTTTTGGCGTGCGCGGTGCTTTCGGGCTCCTTCTCCACGGACGGCGCACTCGGAGTCCTCCTCTCCCTCTATCTCTTTTGCTCGTTTTTTTTTGTCGCGATGCACTACACTTACAAACAACAAAAAATACAATCCACTAGACCCGACTGTTCTCAATGGCGTCATAGAATTGATCTGATACCTCATAAGTACCGATACAATCTTGCCACCTGCATCAACACCAGACTGCGGTGGTGGTGTCGGTGGGGACGGATACTAGACTGAGATGCGATGGTGGTGTAAATCACATACACAATAAATATATTAAATATATTTTGGTATAGACGCTTTTCCGTCATTTTTTTACAAAAATAATTTTGTTTCCCAAAATGATGATTTAAATGATTGATGATTCAAAACAAATACTAAAAAATATGCAACTGCCGGCAATTAAGAAGCTTTAGTCTACCTTATGGGTTAGTGCAATAAAACTGACTTGACCTTATAACGGTTCAACTGGCTGACCTTATAACCACCCCCGTATTCTAAACAAAAAAGGGGTTGGTTATAATTTATAAATTAAGGGCAGAAAACTTTCCATCTTAAATGCATTATAAAAGATCTATCAGAAATGAAAAATATACCAAACATTTTACGACCAGATATTTTGCGAAAGGGACATGAATTATGTCAAAAAATCCATAAAAAAACTTGATCTTACAAAATTAGCGGAACGGGTGCTTACTAACACATAGCGGGAAATTCGTTCAAATTTTCATAAAACTGCTTAATGGTTACAGAGGCGCCTGGTTATAAGGTCCAGCTCAAATTCGCCTTAATGCACTTCGAAAAAATTGACTTGACCTTATAACCATTTGAATTTTTTTTTTTTCAGAATAAGATTTTAGTGCTGAGAAAAAGTTCATAAGACATGATTTTACAGAAAAAGTGTAAAAAAAAACTGACTTGACCTTATAACGGTCACACCTTGTGACCTTATAACGAGACCCCTCTGTAAACAGATTGTGGAATTTTTCAAATAGAACACCCCATTTTTTCGGATTCCGAATATTTTATCGTTCACCCTTGTTTTCTACAGTTTACACTGTAAGTTACACTGTAAACTTTACAGTAATTCTAAAATATACCCCTGAAAATTAATTCGAAAAAGTGCTTGTAGTGGACAAAATCGAAACCCCTATTATAAAAAATGTTAATCAATTTTTTTTCATCCAGAGAAACATACTAGACTAGAGCGGATATTATCATAATGAAGGTGTCGTAAACTTTTTAACACTTTTCAAGTAATCGCTCAGTCACTTTTTTGATCTTCTCCGTTCCCCCTTTTTTCGCTTATCAGAGTCAAGTGGACAACGTCCGATAATGGAAATAAATCGGTTTTATTCCACAAAAATTATTCCAAACGATTGCTTATCAAATGGCTATTTGGTTGCTTTTAAAAAGCAAGTTTCGTTTAATAAAAATAAAGATACCTTTCTGAAAATCCCTTGATAGCTCATTTTGTTTAATAATCCCTTCAATAACATCGCATTAATGCTCACGATTTGTTTTCTGGTTCTCTATTAATTTAGCTTTTTTTACAAACTAAAGTAACATTTTCATCTAAAAAAGCGTAAAAAGACATGATTTTAAAGTTTTTGCCCAAAAAAATCTAACAACTAATAACCGACCCCCCTTTAGCATGTATAAAAACTGACTTGCCTTAGTGCAAAAAAACTTATATGATCTTATAACAGTCACAATATCAGACCTTATAACCAAACCCCGTATCAGTAGAAAAAAGTGGAAAAATACATGACTTCTTGAGAAAAAATGTGTTAAGTGGGGGAAGTCGTCGTTAAAAAACCCTATTATTTTAAGTTTCTTCTTTTTCAAAAAGACATGATTTTGGTTCATTTGATATTTCTAGGTTTTAGATATTCCAGTTGAATACTGTTAGTTTAACACGTATGTTCAATAGAGCGCAAATTTTGGTTAGAAAGAATACTAATTTTTATCGATAACAACAAGTTGATTTTATCGTGATTTTTTGGTGCATTTATTATCTAAATGAAAAAAAAAGCAGATTGTCACACCTGATTTGCCTAATTCTAGCTAGCCTAAACATTCATAGCATTCTTCATAAACTGACCACGGAAAGCAAGATTTCGACTTCTCTAGCCACAAAAAACATATAATATGGGCCATATTTAAATATTTGTAAACCAGGGTGTTTTTAAAAAAGTTTTATATGCTAGGAAGATGATTTTGTTTTCTGATGTCATTGTGAATTTTGAAGAAACATGATTTTATATTTTGTATCAAAAGGCGAATATTGGTTATCAGACCTTAAATCTAACACAAGTTATACAGCCAAAACTTCTATTGGTCAAAGTTAATTACGAAAATGCATAAACACCACATTATGAACAGCAAATAATTGATGATTCACTATTTGACTCATGTTAGAAATATTCTATAAAACTGACTTTTGCGGATTAATAGGTGATTTGTCAAAAAATAGATATTTAGCAGAAACCATATGCGGAATGAACATCTTGAGGAACACCAAAAACCAAAAGAAAATAAATTTACTTGTGCACTAATAAATAAGATTTTTTGCTACTCATTAAAAAAGTTATACGCAAAAACTGCCTACAAGGGGGTATACCACCTCCATAAAGCAAAAATATTTATATACATAGTTTTCCCAGACCATTTTTTGACATACCAGTTATAATTAACACCTTGAGGTAGTGAGTCACTACTAGTGATATATAATGATATTACAGTGATATTTGTACAACCAACGACATCTT
Source organism: Oikopleura albicans (assembly GCA_004367875.1). Lineage (NCBI taxonomy): Eukaryota > Metazoa > Chordata > Appendicularia > Copelata > Oikopleuridae > Oikopleura > Oikopleura albicans. The sequence goes on from SCLG01000135.1 coordinate 258,742, forward strand.
AGTACCGCGGTACCAACAGCTACTACTTTTAAGTTGTTTTAATAACCAAACGACATTAAAATTAAATTAATGTAATTTGACATAATGAAAACTACAAATGAAAAAAAAAATCGTCAATAACCCGATTAAAATAGGTGAATGAGAGTTACCTATAGCGAGTGAAAACACATTAACTGAAAACATAACAGCCGCAAAGGAAAGAAAAAGCGTAGATAAGAATCGCTACAATTGTTGATAGACATCAAACGAAACATTTCAATTCCACTTTTGCACTTTTTTTCTTTATCCGATCAGAGATTAAGTGGCGAGAGATTTTAATCGCCCATGAACAGTAGGCCAAATTAAATATTAAACTTGGATAAACGGAGGGCCACTTTCTATTTCTTATTTTCTTCTTATCAGATAATCGAGCTTTTATCTTGTACTAATAAATGAGGAACACGAATGAAAGGCCCATCATTTTTTTTCTTTCCCTCCTTTCTTTCATTTCGTTTTTTTTTCAGTTCCGATCTAAAGTCCGAAATTTGGTAGATTTAGAGTCAAAATAACGTTAACGAAATCTTGAATAGGCAATATTCTAAAACATTATTCCGTAGCTATGCACAATTAATACCAATGTGCAACTGAATAAACGGGGTATTTCAATTATGTTTGACCAACTATATATTTTTCTTGTTAAGGCCACACACTTCCGGCCATATGGTAGTAACCATTTCACGAAAATAAAAATTTAAAAAGACATGAGTCATGTCACTCTATAAAAAACGTGTTACTAGAAAAAAAAGATGTTTTTAAACACGTTTTTTTATTCAAAAAAGTCCAGCACGATTAAATGCATAAAATGATCAGTGACTTATGAGAAGTCCTCAAACGTAGCAACTGAGAAATATGATAAACATTAAGTGTTTATAATTTGTCATAATCAAAACGTCAAATTTTTGACGTAAACAGAAACCATTGGAAAAATTATATTTCCTATTTTGGTTGATTTATAACGGACATAATTGCAAGCTATCGTTGGATATTGCTTTAATAACGCTTAAGTAAACTTTCACAAATATGAGACATGTATTATTTGAAACTTTCAGGAGTTGCAACAAATGCTGAAGGACTTTTTGGTAAATTAAAAGTAAATAGAAACGCGAATTCGTACATTTGTACTTGTGAACAATTATTACAGTAGGTTGACTTTTGAACCTTTTTTTTAATTATTGACGAACTTATAAAGAATATTTATCAAATTGCTTTTATAAAATTACAAAAAAAAACAAATATAACGTATTGTGTAATGTTATTTGTTTATATTTATCAAAAAGATCGCCGCTTTTTAACTCCCAAAGGCTCATAAACAATAATGCAGGTGGTAATATGGATTTGAGTTGATCATTTATTTTATGAAAGTGAATCATTTTCAAGAAGATTCCGTATATTCAGATGTGGCAGTAAAAGTAACCTGAGGGTTAAACTCCCGAGACACGCGATCAATTGGAACTATTAAATTATCGTCCGTTTCGTTTAGATCGGCATATATTCTCGTCTCACATAATCCAACCATATACAATGAAAAAAGCATGTAATAAAGTGTAACCGAAATTTCCATCTGCTCTAGGGTAAACGCATGATTTTTTTTTCATAAACAATATGGAATACTAAGAGTATTCGATAACAGCGCTTCGGATTTTTTTACTTACTAGAGCCGTTTAGGAGAAAAACACTAGCACCCATCAGAATTACATGTTTTTGTCTTCGCAAGCGGGATTTTACATTAAATGCATATGTTCCATTATGTTAACACTTTTTGGGATTTGATTAACTTCGATTTAACCAAACAGCCTACCCCATTATTTTTTTATCAAAATGCATTTGTGTTAACAGTTTCTGATGTTTTATGGTGTTAACATAACGGGTTAGGTGGTGCGTATGTAACACTATAGACTATAGTCTATAGTCTTTAATATGGGTTCGTCAAATAAAAGCGTTTAATAATATTTAATAATAATGAGTTGAAATTATATCAGTAAATATAAACCGTTTTCAGGAATGGTTTCATTTTGACTTTTTTTGGTAAATGAAGCCACTGTACCGTTAATAAATTAATGAGAGTATTATACTCTTTATTTAATTAAGAGTGTAATAAAGAATATATATATCTCTCTGGATTTAGAAATTTCTCGACAGTTTTTTTTTTGCCGACAATTGCACCTTGTGTAATGATTTTCTCTCTTATGATTATAATATCGAATATACATCGTTTGCGTTTTCCCTAACCTGTTGATATAATTCTCGCAGCACAAGGGGAACTTGCATAGATTGGCCACCTTGCCATTTTAAATAGGTCTCTTCTGTACCCATTTCCAGCTCTGCGAGTATACTTTTCTTTGGTATAATAAACTCGAGCAAAATATAAAGACGCACGTCATTTGACGCGTAGCTTGAAAGATTCCATTTTTTGATTAATTTCTGTCGCGCTTCTTCAAGATCGTTTCGACATAAAATATCATCGAGGAAATAATTTACAAAAAGGTCCTCGATTTCCGTACTGGTTGGACGGCGACCCATATTCACTTCAAATTCCAATTCAAAACGTAACAATCCTAAATTTGGTTATAATTTTTGTTTTGATATTTATATTAAGATAAATATTTTGTTTTTGAATTTAAAAAAAACATTTTTTATAATTATTTTTGTTTTAATTTTGTGAATTTACATACACCACCTAACCATTTGACTTAACACATTTTTTCCGAAAAAGGTGTTAATTCGATCGTTTGATTTAATCACGAAAGGGCCTGAATACCACGACCGTTAGGTCTTACTTATAACTTAAGTTATAACTCATACCGGTAACTTATAACGGGGCAAATCTTAAACCTTATAACCACGTCTTGTAAAATTTTGTAAATTTAGAGATGTACTAAAATTCACCAGAATTTATGTTTTAATTGCTAAAATATAGTAGTGGGACTGTAATTTAAAATTATTACCTGGTTTTAATCGGTCAAAATATAATTTATTTTCCATTAAATCCGAGTCCAATTTCCAAATTGAAAGATTATATACAGTGCTAACACCGACAAGCCAGGCCGCACGGCGATGCTGAGTATATAAGTTTCTAATTGGTCGAATATGACGAGATAAATAGAGACCGAATCCGGCCAGAAGTGGTTGAAATGTCTGTGCCCAAAGCAAGTCACGTTTTCGCTCAAAAATGAAGTCTAATTCGTCAGAGCGGTACGGGAGACACGTCACGGGAACATTGTGTCCTTCTGAGACCCACAACTTTTTTCTAGAAGAAACTGTAAACAGTGAAAATTGTCTGTCAATATATTTTTTGAAACCCAAGATGGTTTGAAAATTAGTAAACGTCAAAATTAAATTTATAATTATAAAGGGAGTTTCGGGAAAGTTTTGAAGCTGGTGAACAAGCTTATCGCATTTAAAAGGGACCCTCTTCAGCTCTCAAGCTTTTGAGCAAATGTTAACTAATTTTTAAACGACATTGCCAATTTCACATTGCCTAAATTAATATGCATCAGCCGATTTAAAAAAAAACACGTAATATATATTTCAGGTCATCGATGAATTTTTTTGCTTCCTCTATTTTTATAAAATTAATAGCCGAGTCTGAAAATTCTCATGGCGATAGCGATCCGAAGAAACGTCTTCTATGATCGACGTAAGAAAATCCTCATATTTTAGTCACTAGTACCAATTAAATTATACCACTGCAATTAATTTACCTTCGGCTATGTTGACGACCGAAGTTGTTGATTCAGGTTCTGCAATACTTTCGGCCTTTTGATTTTTATGGAATAAATAACGAATCAAATCCATTCTAAATAACAAAAAAAAAATACTAAAAACAATAGAATTAGTGAGATGTCCATTCATTTCCGTTCAGTCAAAAAAGTCTTCTTTAATTTGCGACTTTAATTCTCTTCTTTTTGCCGTAAACTTTGCACTTTCTCCTTTTCTCAGCAGTCGTGATCTTTCGCGTTTTTTCGCCAATGCAACTTGCTTTTTCACGCGACTTTTGATTTCGGCGGGGGAACAGCTCGTGGTCGAAAGTTTAGACATTTGAGACATAGAGGCCAAATCTGAATTTTTGAAAAATTAGATTTCTTTGTTATCAGTTTAGCGAGAGATGCCTTGATAAACTAAAGACATGTACAGGAAGGTCTGGTTATAAAGTCAAGGCAAAAAAAAACTGTCTGAAAGTGTTGGAAAAAAGTTCAAAAAGACATGATTTTTAAGAAAAGAAACTTCTTTACACTTGTAAAAAGAAATAAAGATTTCTATAGAGAACGGATGTGCCAGCATGGAATTCTTCATCCAAAAAAATCGTAAAAAAGACATGATTTTAAAGGTTTTTTCCCTGCTTCACGAAAAAAATGACTTGACCTTAGTGCAAAAAAAAAATGACTTAGCCTTATAAGTTATAAGTTATAACAGCCACACCTTGTGACCTTATAAGTTATAACCTGACCCCTTGTATACATTATATTCAGGGAGGCTTAATAAGGGACGATACGGTATTGCCAAATGTTAAAACTTCGAACATACCAAAATTATTATTTGCTAGATCTAAATCGTTAACTTTGTCATCTAATTCGTCGATATCCTCTTCGTCGGCCTTTTGATTCCTGCTAATAATTTCATTCGCTTTTTCGAGTCTGTCTGCATCCAAAATATCTTCATCATCTACAGGGGGTGCCTCGTCATCTTTCCCTATACCCCCATCTTCCCCTGTGGCGGTATTCTCCAACCAAGCGTCAAACCTCGAAGTTGTGGTCGTAGGCGGTAACGGTTGATCTTGGGCGTTTCTCAATAAGGTGCACACTGTATAACTTTTTGTATAAAAACTGTACTTAAAGAAACTTTCACCCTGTCTCGAAACCATGTAATAACATTCATATGCCGGTAAATAAAATAAAAAATATCGGTTTCTGGCGACATTTTGTTTTTTTAAGTTTGTCTTCACCTTATTGTAAACGACCCTTCTACTTCCTCCTCTTCTTCATCGCGGTCATCTTCTGCGCCGTTATCTTCTCCCTCATCGCCCAACACTGGCCGAAATTCTTTTTCCATTTCTTCAATTTCCCTTTCGATTTGTTTGTTAAAGCCGGAGGCGGCGAGTTCGATGTCTAGATTGTGTTTCCGCTCGATGTCGCACAGTTTTGGCGGTTCCTCAATCGACGTGAATTCAAATTTGCGCTTGAAGAAGTCGATGATGCCTTGAACATCCCGATCAAAATAGTAGTCGGCGTTTTTATGGTTTATCGAAACCATTTGGGGAAAATCGATTAGTGTAATTTCACCCTAAAATTTTCGTTATACTCAAAAATCACGAAAAATTGACGTAAAGGACAAAACAAATAAAAATTGGGATTGGTATTGATAGTTTAAGGTCGTAACAGTACGGTATTTATTCCAGCACTCATGTTTCAATAACGCAGATAATGGTACATGTGAACTTGAAAATTTACCCGCCCATAATACCGTCATCGAGTGTACGTATTTGGGGGAAATAAACGTTTTTCGTAGAATGAGTGTTTCGGTAAAAATCCACGGAAAACATTTTCTCCGAAAAACCACGGTAACTATTTAGCCGCACCGGAAAAGGTTGGAGATAAATTTTCATCAAAATGACAAAATCTTCGTTTTAAGCCAACCCTTATAACCAACCCCCCCTGTACCATAGGACCTAAAATATATTTTTAAAAGACCTTATAAACATTTGAAAAAAAGTAATGATCGTATTAGTACAAAAAGACCCTGACGGGTTTTTATTTTTGTTATTGCATAACTTGTGACGCTATCTCCTCCTAGACCAGACATGGTATGAACTTGATTTAAAAAGCATCCGACGCGGAAATGTTGGGGTCATGGACTCCACTATGTCTCCAGTCGGTATGTGTCATATACCGGTTTTTACCGGTTACATGTAAATAGTACTATATTAACCTTTTTGACCCTTCATTATCGGTTAAATAACCGGTAATGACTCTTCGAGTAGTTTTAAGTTT
>SCLG01000135.1:277904-319846 GCA_004367875.1 Oikopleura albicans
TTAAAAAGACATGATTTTACAGAAAGAATAGTATTTAACTGTTGGAGGTCAAAATTAAAATGCATGAATTTTATTAGAAAAAGGACTTTACTTGTGTCAAAAATTGGCTATATACCTTATAGCGGGAAAAATCACGAACCTTATGATCACCAACTCTGTACAGTGTACATTTAGTGACAGGTAAGCTAATAACTTACAAACCGGAGTTAACCTTATAGCGGCCTAAATCGCTGACTTTATAAGCACTCCAGTACAATATTAAGACATGGTGCCTTAATATATACACAGCGCCTTATTTGTCAATAAAAACGATATTTTTGATACTAGCACCAAAGCGCCTTACGTATCTAATAATTCAATTGTTATAACTTATAACGGCCGTGATTCATGAAAATGAACCAGTAGATTATCATTGAATTTCTCAAAACAATTTGAAATTAATTACGCTGAACTGCTTGCTTTGTAGGCTGTATTGTTTTTTTTTGTTTTCATGCGATGAGCATCTAACTGGTTCATTTTCATGAAACACGGCTGTTATGCGCTTAGCTATTTGATACAGAATTACCCAGATCCAAATGGGTATAAATTAAGTATCAATTTTTTTTTTAATTTTACTAAATAGTAATTTTACAATTGTAATTTAACATGGGAAACGAAAAGAGCACACCAATAATAATAAAAATCATGTCAGGAAATTTAGATGCACGAATACAAATTATAACAAATTAGAGACGGAAGCAAAAAAGATTTCTGAAATAAAATAGAGGAGTTTTTTTAGACAGAAACCTGAAAAAAGGTTTGGATAACGCTAATAAGGCCATTTTGGCTATCCTACATGTAGGACTCGGAATTTGAAACTTTTTTTTTATTTCTTCTGGTTAAATACTTTTTTGTTAGTATCACAGAAAGGTCTTGTCCAAAAGGCCTAATTTTAAATAAACTGGGATGTTCTTCTTCATACTATTCCGAAATTAAAGGCTGCTGTATCCGTTCTCAAAGTGAACTATCCGTGTCATATATAACTGTTTTACAACGACTGTTAAAAACTCCCAAAACAATGTTACTGAGCATGGATTAACCTAATTTCAAAAACTCAAATTACGATTAACAATAATTCAATTCGCATCGTGCTTATATTTTAACCCCTAAAAACAAATTACACAAATGTACTTAGTTCTTCATACTCCAGCATGTTTTGTTTACGCCAGGGCTGGACAAAAATTGAATAAAAAAAAATGAACTTTCCTCAACTTTCGGGTTTGAAAATTTCCATAATTATGAAAAATCCTCAACTTTCCTCAGCTGCTGAGTAGCAAAATCCAAAAAGTGCATTTTGTAGCTTTGAGAAGAAAAATTTCAATTTTTTTTTTCGATATTTTTGCATAGGTTGAGAACATTCGAAATTTTTTTAACCAAAAAAAAACTTGACAGTTCGAAATGACTTTTGAGGAAAAGTAACTTTTGCCGAGCCCTGGTATAGGGCACTGTACATATCCAAGTGCCAAGACTGTGGATTGGCTAATGAAATTCAGTGAAATATAAAGACAATCTCAGAGTGAGAATGCGTTCGTGGTTTCATTATTTAAACATATGATTAAACTTATTTACTATTTTTAATCCGCTACGTTTCATGAAGCAATTTAGTTTCTAAAGCCAATTAACTGCGACATTGTCATTATACACAGGAAAAAAATAACTTACTTTTCAAACCTCACTATAATTTCCCATAACAGTGTGATAATCACACCCATTGCATGGATACAATTCTCTTATTGACGATCGTATTCTCCAATGGTAGAGACACTTTTATGCGAAAGATGTCTCCAACGTCCAAAAATGGACAATTCAAGACAATGGACCCCACCCCAGTAGAAGAGCATTTGAATAAAATAAAAAATATCCCTGACAAATTCACAATCTGATGTGACCATTAGAATCTCAATTTACAAAACAAAAATTAAATTTGTTATTTCTAAAGAGCCAATTAAAAACGGAGGATTTTATGACGTAAATTGTATATCTAGAATCTTAGGCACCCATCAAAAAACAACAAAATTGTTATGTTTGTGTTAAGAGATTCTAAATTAGAGTCCTTGTAATTGGACCTCGCCTTTTTAAGGCCAGATTGTCCATACCAGTACAATTCCCCCCTAAAATTCTGGCTTTTGGGAGTAAGTCCATTGTTGACCTTACCAAAGAAAAAAAAACGCGACGCAAACGTATAAAAAAGATTCAAAGCCCCATAAAACCCATATTTTATTTATTTTGCAAAACTTTTTCCATGCGTTTTTGCGCTTATGTGTGGGGAGTCTGTATATGAATTTTAATAGCACCAACTTTGCGCAAACGATACGCAAAACAAGGTCTCAAGGGGGGGTTGCGCCGCTATATTTCACTTGTTGCTAGCCCCAGTAATACGAATGAATTATTTTAGTCCAAACAAGAGTTTTCTTTAATATCATGGCAGTGACAGAGAATATGCATAAACAATTGTTATGGGATTTATACAACAGTCACAGAGTCACAGAAGATATCCAGAAGAAACAACATTTTTATTGTTTCGTGGAATTATAATGTCAAACTCACAATGCAAACAACACTTTTTTAAACCATTCAGATTTTTAATATATTTACATTTATATTGAAATTAATATAAATATATATATGAGCCAAAACTTTTATAAAACGGCACAACCGTGACAAACTTTTGAATTGGTATAAAAAACAAACTGGATGACTTTTTGAAATTACTGAAATAGTACATGTACTACAGTTACATGTGTAAAAAGGGGAATTTATGAAATGTTACACATTTTCGACTTATACATGTTTTAATGAAACATATAACTATGTTAGAAACCTAACTAGCACTAGCCAAACTGACCGACTTCGAAACAGGCAGAATTTTTTGTTGGAAATTATCTCAAGGTCATAAAAATTGGGTCGTCAATTTTTAAAGCTATTTGTGATAACCAATGCATATTATTGAAAACAATGTCATGGCAATGGCCTCTTGGCAAAAAAGCTGCTAGTTCCGTAGTCTCAGAATACAGCTAGCGCCACCTAACTGTCCTACTTTTCTCATTTTGAAAAGGTCCACTTTGTCAACAAAATTTCGAAAATTTCCCATTTTTGACTTTATCTTTTATTCATGTCATTAATTATTCAGTTAGTTCTTTTAACCAATTCAGACCGTGCGAATATATACTCATACAGTTGGACACCGATTCAACCAAGGGAAATTATATTTTAAGTAAAGGGAATCGATTTCAACTAAAATACGTGATATCCCGTGAGTTTTTACTTTTAAATACAAGTAACAACTGGTATAAAATAATAATTTTTAAATAAAAGGCACCGGTTTAAGTCGTCAAAAATAGAATTTAAAAATAACTACGCGCAGAATGATTTTTAGGTCAAATTCATTGGTTGTTGAAAAAGTCTGTTGCAAAACTCCAGTCCATCAATTGCAATACACGATTTTGTTTTGTACAAAAAAAAAAATTTAAAAATCTAAAATTGAGCTATCCTAGTGGGGAAAATGGTTAGTGAAGTGTTGCCAACATCGCGCACTTTTTTTTTGATTTTTGAAATGAGAACTGTCTTCATAAAAACATTTTTTTTTTTTTTGATACGAGAGAAAAGCACCTTAGTGGGGCACTATGTACACTTTTAACGCTTTTCTGTTTCCCTCAGCTTCGTAATACTTCCGGAAGATTACTTAAATTCTGTGTTACCATTTTCCATAGATTCGGATTTGACTAAAAATACACTGTTAATTGAAGTTTTTTTTGTAGACGAGACATGGTATGAACTATTAAATCGAAAAATTAAATTATAAACGGTGCTAATATTTGAATGTATTTTATAGAAAAAAAAATAAGCCCTTGGAGTTGTCATTATTATTGGTATTTTATTGGTAGGCCTTATTAACCAACCCGCCTGTAGACCTTATAACCAACGTGTTTTGATGGTCGGTTTATAAATGCTGTTTCTTATTTAGTTTCGACCAAATATATGATTTTTTCATTTATTTCTAGTTCAATTGTTTGACATACATCTTTTGCCGTTCTACAAATATTGATAATTCTTTCTTGAACATTTGAGTCGTCTTCTAATGCATCGCTCGTTAAAGATTGCGCTGCCAAATACAAGAGTTTTTCACTGTGGCCTTGAACCGATTCCTAAAAGATTATCTTAATTAACTCATCGCCACCTTCTAAAACATTTGAGGGGAGGAGTTCACGTAGGAAAAGCTCCAAGGCCTGACTGCCCTTTTTAGCTCGCGGAACAAGGTATTTCGCCGAAATTATGCGAAAAGCTTTCATGTCCAAAAACTTACATGTCCATTTTCCAACAAGTGTGCAATAAAGGAATAACAATTTGCACTTTCTTCTTTATCTCGATAAACCGGAAGCCAATTAATCCAACGTTCAAGCCAGACATTTAGGGGTGCCGCATCTGGCCTATGCTGCATTATTTTTGCTGCCGCGCTAAAAAGTAAGTATAAATAAAATGGCTACAAAAAGTCAAACACGGGGTAGTTATAGGGTTACGGCTATAAAACACACGATGAGTTTTAATTTTCCAGGTTATTTTTTTAAGGAGATAGAAAAGTATTGGCGTCTTATAACCAACGCCCCCTGTAAAATGAATTCATTTTCAAACAAATTGACCACATCATTATGTAGTAGTTTAGGGCCAAGCAACAGAACTGTGACTTTATAAAACATATGTTACCTTATAGCATTTTCCGTAGATTCAATTTGCTCGGGATCTGAATCGCCACGTCCCATTGGTCCTTCGATGACCTTTGCTAACTCGCTCATGAATTGTGATAGTGATTCGACGGCCTGTGGCCAAGGGCCATATTGCGCCAGGATTCCGACACCGTACGACGCCGCTTGCCGTACCTAGTTTAAAAAAATCAATTTATTATCTAAAATTTAAATTTCAGTAACAAAATTAAAATGGAAGTTTTAATAAACACTATAAACACTGCACATACATGTACTTATAGGGTCCCAACGGAGAAAAATTTAACACCCACAAAAAATTGAAAATTTTTCGAAAGATTTTGTTTCACAAAAAAACAAAATCCACTTTTCGGATTTTTAATACAGTAGTCTTTTTAGTACTCCCAAAGTCGCAGACCGTCCCACTAGGCATTATACCGGTTGAGTTTCATGAAAATCGGCCGAGCGTTTCTAGTACACCACATGTGCACTTATTTGGACAGCACTTATTTGGACAAATTCCCGATGGTGCAGTTATTTGGACACTTTTTTGGTTCAAAATTTTTCCGCGAAAACGCCTACACACTGTGCACTTATTTGGACACTTTTTCGTTTAATATTGATGAGAGATTTGATACTTCTTTTTTTTTGCTTCCCATTTTGCGTTTCCTTTTTCATTTTTTCGACAGATTCATAAAATTTGGCAAAAAAATTGAAACATTCTAGAGCCTTACCCGATCGTGCAGTTATTTGGACAAAAAATCCCCTATTTTACATACACAAAACTTTTAAACAGTCTAGAACTTGCCCCGATCGTGCACTTATTTGGACAAAAAATGTTCGAGTTTTCCAGCTATTCCGCCTACACACTATGCACTTATTTGGACAATTTGCACTTATTTGGACACTTTTTGACTGACGAAGTGTCCAAATAAGTGCACATGTGGTGTATACCGTGTCGGCATATTTTAAGATGATATAAAGAATAATTTCCCCCTTTTTTATTTTGAACTGGGGTGCCCTCCTTTCCCCCCTCTTTATAAATGCGGCATTAAATGGGCACCCTAGTTCAAAATAGTTCTTTATATCATCTTAAAATATGCCGACGCGGTATACTAGAAACGCTCTGCGGATTTTCATGAAACTCGACCGGTAATACAGTACAATTATAATATATTCCTATAGGAAACGGGATTTTTCTTGAATCAGTACGACTTTACTAGTAGTTTTGGTAAATAATGGTCAAAAGAACGCATTTAGAATAAGAAAAATTTTAATAGCAACAATAATTATGTGTACGCTGGAAACCAAGCTGTATACGTTGCTAAACGAAATTATCGTCAGGACTCGCGAACATATGTAAATGTTTTTAATTGAGTTATTTAATGTAAATGAAGCTCGTAAATTAGTTGATGCCCATGGTAACATTTGTGGCATACGTTACTTGAATTCAATATTAATTTAATGTCCCTGTTTAATTCTTTCAGAAAGTCCGAGACATTTGTCGCAAATTGTATTATGTACGAAAATCTCTGAGAAATTCAAACTCGAAAACACACTTTAATTCAATAGTAATAAAATTTGATTTAAACACACACCGATAAATTAGGAAACTGTTATTAATTTTAAATTCATAGTAATTACTTTACATTTTGCTCTATAATCAAATAATGGAGCATATGGTGTAAATTAGTGTATCATTAATTAAACATGATGTCCTAGAGATAATTGAGCGAAATTTGAAAGTAATTGATATCACTAAAAAATTAATTTAATGACAAGTGTTGAACAAAGTTTTGAAGTATAGTTAGTATATATAATATTCAACCAATCATATTTTGTAACAAAATAAAAATTTGTTTTCGAGTTTCAATGTCTGAGGGACTAGTTTAAACTTGGATCGCAGTAAAATTCGTTAAAAGTGTTTCGAATAACTAATCAAAAAAAAAATAAATTCCAAAAAGTAGCACTAGGAGATGAACGAATTTCTTGAGCCCGTTAGAAAATACGGTTGTCCAGAAGATTAAAGATTTGAAATAATTAAAATTATTAAAAAACAATTTACCTCGGGTTGTCTGTCATTAATCCCACGAGCTAGAGCTGGTAAATATGAATCTGAATATTGCCATGAGTCTTGGCCTCCAAATTCGATAATGTCGTCCCATACACAAAGTCCTGAATTACAAAGCATAAGTAGTGCGCTTTAACACAAATGACTCGTTATAGCGTCAAGTGTACGAACGCATATGGGTCATATGAGTTCGCCATATGATATGGCCCTAATTGTAATTTTCATAATAATTATAAATCAAAGGCACCCACTGAATCGGCCCCTTTTTATTTGCAAGAGGCATCAGTGATACCGCATCACAAATTATTTTCCGTTTTAACGCATAATCTCGTATACGATAAATCCATATATCAGATATATGGATTTATATAAGCTCCCAGTGCCCGTGCAATGAAAATAAAAAGTCGCCACTCCGAAAATTTGGTCTTCACTGATGACTCTTCAGACCTTTTTGGGCTTCACCTAACAAATGATTTGATGGATTTTTCCTCAAAACACTTGATTTTGTCCTAAAAAATCCATCAAATCATTTCAACCTAATGGAAAAGATCGTATATAGCGGTAATCTCCGACCTTATAACAACTTACCCCACTGTCTATCGGTCCAAGCGCGTTTAGGTTTAACAAGATCAGTGCAAGGACTTTTAAGGTACTCGGCAAAGTAAGGTAATAAGCTTTGTTTGTTGAGTCCGAAGCCGTTGTGGATGACATCAGATACCTTCTGAAGCACAAATGAATCTTCCTCGTCTTCAATTTGTAAATCTTCCTCAGTTTCCTCATCATAATCTTCATCGTTTCGCGCCTTGATGCGCTCGTCCGACCGGTCAAGATGCTCGCGCAGTTTACTACCAATGATTTTGAACAATTTTGACGCATGCTCTTCGTCAATCAAGAACTGCTTACCAAGTATTTCAGCAACTTCAGCGACTGCTCCAAGAGAGAATCCCTGTAAAACAGTAATAAATGGCTACAGCCTACTTTTACATAAAGAGTACAGCGGCTCTGGTTATAAGGTAAAGCCCCAAAAAACTGACTTGACCTTATAACCATCTGAAAAAATTCCCTCAATAAGACCTTAGTGGCCGAAAAATGTCCATAATACATTATTTTATCGAAAAAAAAAAGTGTAAAAAGAGCGCTTTAAACATCAATGCCTAAAAACTGAGTTTAAATGGATTTTAAAAACTGACTTGACCTTAAAACTATTCAAACGAAATTTCAAAAAGACATGATTTCTGTATTTCTGATTGATGGAGATATTATGGGTTTTTCTGAATTGACTCAATGACCTTTTTTGCGCTTGGCCTAGACAAAGTGTAAAAAACATAACTCATAGGGTTAGGTTAAATGATCAAAAAGAAGTTCGTCCTAAAAAAGAAAGTGTTTGAGTCACTCAAATTGAGTGTAAGAACCTACCGTAATTTCGTTTTCCGGTTCAGCATCGAGGGCTTCCAATATTTCATCAAACGCGTACTTCCATAATTCTACAGCAGCTTGCTTTCCCTTGCTCTGAATGATACATATTTAAATGATTCCGTTTCTAAGAATATATATACTTTCTAGTTAAGATTTCATCAAACATGTTTTAGTCTATTGCTTAAGCAAAGCTCGGCATTTCGAGAATGTGTAATGGAATAGCTATATTCCAATTCTTAATAAGTAGCTAGAAAATCATAAATGAGCTTTTTCATTTTATGGTTGACGTTCCATAAAATGTAAAAGAAATTCACGTCAATCGTGTGGATAATTTATGACTTTTGTGAATAGATATTATTGATAGTTAACATCCGGTCAGTTTACCTCAAATGTGCAGTTGACGAGAGGGCCGATGCTTTGCGCAGCTGAACAGCGCACGGAATCATGAAAGTAGAATTTGAGTAGCGGTACCATCAATTTTGTCACTTCTTCTATATATTGTTCAAATTGTCCTTGCCTCGAGGTTTTTAGAATTTTTTTTTCCAACTTATGGTTATTTAATATTTGGGATTAAAATTGCCTAAAAAACTTGAATTTTTTCTTATAAATTGATCATCATCACGGTCAAATTAGACAATTGGATAAAAATATTGATATATCAATTACAGTCCTTACTCATTTATCGGACGATTGGTCATTTATCGGACAAATTTTCGGCCAAAATGGGGCCATTCTAATAGAAAATTGGTCCTTTCTTTGTGACGATGCTCCTTTTTCGGACGCTATTTTCGAGAACCAAACACGTCCGATAAAGACTGTCCGTAAGGACTGTAATACATGGTAAGTTGTATAACATAAAATATATACTAGTAGCAAACCTCTATAAAAAATTCGCCACAATCAGGCTGTACCATTTTAGTCCCAATGACTTACGCAAAAGTGCC
The DNA here is from genome assembly GCA_004367875.1 of Oikopleura albicans. Taxonomy (NCBI): domain Eukaryota; kingdom Metazoa; phylum Chordata; class Appendicularia; order Copelata; family Oikopleuridae; genus Oikopleura; species Oikopleura albicans. The sequence goes on from SCLG01000135.1 coordinate 287,072, forward strand.
AAGGTGACAAACGACTGAATTTATTTTGAATATTTAATTTTTCCAAAACCCAGCCTCCAAGTTCTTTGGCATAGCAGACGAGCATTTGGCAAGCGGTTGCCTTTTCCTCGAGTCCGGCCGTTGCAATGCCAAATGATTGTCCCCCACCGAGATTAACAAATTCCCAATTATCATTTTCTTTTTGCTCGTCGGCTTCCTCGGGGTCGACCAGTTGAACTTGGGGCTTGAAGCTGGCGGCGCGCATTAAAGGCCCCATCACGATTGGCAAGTACTTGTGAAATTCTTCGCCCAAAATTTGACACATTCGAGCCCAGGCAGAGATCATATAGCTGATTTGAGGATCGTCGTCCGTCCAGGAGCTAACGTCTTGTTGCGTGTTCACCAAATGCTGCATGATTTCATGAGCATCGTTTAAGAACATATCCTATAACGGCCTTTTAAATTCGGTTATTAGGTTATTTTTGAAGGTTAAATTAGTCGCTTTAAAGACCCATTGAAAAAAACCTCAATAGATTTTTTGTTGAAAATGAAACGTTTATAAAATATTTTGCTCCGTTTTCAAGTTCCCCTATTTCTCTATTCGCCCAAATCAAGCTGTGCCGATTTAAGTTATTCAACAGAGGTCGGCCTCGTTGACCTACCCCGTTTGGACCCGATTTTTTTAGGGTTAGGTCCACTTCATTTTTTGTCTTTGTATTCGTGTCCATTAGTGTTGGTTTGGGACTCTTTTTTTTGCCGACCTCTGTTATTCAAACGATGGCAATATATGAATCAAAACATAGAAATCTACAAGTATAAAAGCCGGTTCCTTGCCGACAGCAAGACCAATCAGCGAGACGCATTCGATTGCTTTTCCACGCAAAAGTCGTAGATCGGGATCCGAATCATTAGCGGGCGCTTTAGCATTTTCCGTTGCCTGAAGCAACGTACGCAAATTTGGAATGAAGCGGGCATATTGAGGTCGAAAGTCGGTTTCAACTTTATCGGCGACGGCGGCTACCGTTGTACAAAGCTGCTCCAGGACCATAAACGGGCCCGTTGATTGGAGGTGCTGCTGCAGGACTAGGGACAATTTCTGGCACAGAGGCTCAAGATATGGCATAATCACTTCTTTGGGCGCGTCGTCAATAAAGTTGACCAAGGCGGCGCCGGCATGTGTTCGAACACGACAGATATTGTCGTCTAACACTGGGACTAAGCTATAATAAAACAATCAGATTTGTTTAATTTTTTAGATTTAAATCTATTTTGTACACAATCTTTATATAAAATCAAGGTCAGGAAAACCTGCCATTGCTGCATTAGAAAACGTAGAACCATAACTCTGGTTGTATAAAATGGTAACGGGATTCCATTTTACTTTGGGGAAAAATCTATATGGTACAAAATTGTCCCGTGGAATCCATTTTTATAAATCTAAAAAAATATACAGGGGGGTCTGGTTATAAGGTCAAGCCCGAAAAACCAGACCCCCATGTAAATATTTTGATGATAAATTTTAAAAATTATAAATATTTAAAATTTATCATTTTTCCTATTTCCTACACTTGGTTAGGGTCATAAGTAACTACCAAAAATTTTCATGAAAATTTTCGTTTGAAATAAACGATTAGTTACTACTATGACATGCAGTTTTTATTGTTAGATATATATGTTGGAAACTTAAATCATGGGATTAGGAAAAAATGACATTTTTAAATAATTACAGTCCTCACTCCTAACAGGACTTTCGGCGAAAAATGTCTTCAAATCGTCCAAAACGGATACTATATAGTCTTTATAATATAGGACAATTCATCCCGATAACGGGCATATACCCCATTTCTAGATTACCTTTGAAGTATTTCTGAGTGGTATAATTTTTGCATTTCCGGTGATAAATCTGTAGATAGTTGTCCGACGCAGTTACAAGCAGCGTGTCGGACGCGTGGATGAGGATCTTGAAGGAATGGAAGCATAGCCGGCACAAGCTGCGGAAGAATCGCTTTTATACTTTTTACGGTTCCTTCAGCGATTGCACTCAAAGCCAAAAGTGCCGCGCGTTTTTCTTGCCAAGTGCGATTTGTCTCCAAATAGGGTCTACGTACGCGAAAATATGCATTTGTTTTTAATTGTGTGCAATTGAGAGTTCATTTGAAAAAGGTGATTATGTATATAATATACATACAGTATATTACACCTAGTTAAAACAAACTGACTCGACCTTAAATGACAACTTTTCATTTAGGTCGTTCTTTGTTTATGCACGCGATTACGAGCGTAATAGTAATGTTATGAATGGGGAGGTCTTCATCCAAAAAAAACGTAAAAAAGACATGATTGCAAAGATTTTTTCCCAAAATACATACAGGGGGTCTGGTTATAAGGTCAAGCTCGAAAAAAATGACTTGACCTTAATGCACTCCAAAAAAAATGACTTGACCTTATAACCAACAAGAAATTTTTCTCCATAATAGGACCTTAGATATGGGAGAAAACCGGAAATTTTATTCAAGATTTGATTTTCCACAAAAAAATATGGTCTTCACTCTAGGAAACTGTTAAAAAGATACTCTTTTCTAAAAAAAAATTCTAAAATTCTAAAAAAAAATTGATTTGACCTTAGTGCAAGAAAAAAATGACTTGACCTTAGTGCAAAAAAAGATGACTTAACCTTAGTGCAAAAAAGATGACTTGACCTTATAGCGGTCACCTTTTGTGACCTTATAACCAGACCCCCTGTATATATTGGTCAAAGTTTAGCCAAAAAAATCATAAACAATTCAATTAGGTCACTGGGTCAATAATTGCGTTAGTATTTTGTTTTTCAATTATTACCCCGACGTTAAAATAAATTATATTAAATGTCAAAAAGATCAATAAACTGCATGAATTTCATAATCATAACGCCACACAACCTGGAACTAAATCTAGCCGGCCTGCCGTAGAGGCAATAAATATTCTCCAAACGGTTCTTACGGCTAAATTGGTGGCTAAACAGGGTCTCATTTTAATCCGAGTAACTATCCGGTTTCTACAACCTGTTTAAATTATAAATTACGGGTTTTTCAAGATAAACCGGCTGTAGAAACAGGTAAGTTTATCGCATGAAGATTTAACCTTGTCGAGTGACCGCGGGCACCATCTGAGCCCTAGCAACCGTTGAGAGAATATGTTTTTCCAATTAAGGTATAGCGGGCTATAAAGTGCTGTCTCGGCCAAAGAAAAAAACCGTCATATGATTTAAGAATTCGGTGAAACTTTTTTGCTTCAACATTATGGTTGGATTGCTCCATATTTTTTTTAATAAAAAAATATGGAGCAATTGTATATATTTTTTTATTTAATTTTAAACTATCTTATTGTTCTATGGTTTGAACATGTAGTACTATTTTAGTAACAATCCGGTTTAAACACGCGCACTAATGTTCTAGTTAACAAAACAAAAATATATTTATCTGTTACTTTTTTTTATGATTTGCCAAGTAAATCAATTTTTGGACGTTTATCGACACATTTTTCGAAAATAAGCGTTCTTAGACTGAATCATGCCTATTAGATATGATTTTGAAAACCCGAGCCTGAAGAAGCTCGGCAATTCTTGGTGCAATACACCTGAGGACGGTGCCGCCGCCAAGACTGCGGGCAATCCGATCGAGTGATGACTCACCAATAACCGTCAAATTGGGCAGGTCGTCATCATCATCTTCGGGCACAGTTTTTGCCGCCCAACTTTCATCGTCGTCAATCTCCTGCATAAGGGACAGACAGACGAGGCACAATTTTCCGATGGCTTCGGGCACTTTTTTTCGGATGGCGCCAGGCAATGACTCACCCAAGGTCACACAACTCTCAACCGCCATCGCCCGCACATCCTCCTCCACATTTTGATCTTCGGCCAATTGAAGGCACATGTCCAATACGGGCGCAGTTGCGGGCTTGAGGAATTTAGGCACGGCCTCTTGAAGCTCAACAACGGCTTGAAGAACGTCAGATCCTTTATGTATGATCAAAATGAGTGAACCAGTAAATGTAACGCTACACATTTTTTTTTAATGTTGGACATTTTTTTTTCAATTCATTACACGTATCAGATTATAGACCATTTATAGTGTAAGCTATAGCTACGTTGTATTGTTGTTGGAAGCGATTTAATTTATTTTTGACCAAATCCTTGATCGCGTGAATATTCCCTCACGGTTGCTATTAATTGGGGAATGAGGGCTGATGTTAAGGTTGTAAAATATAATTACCATAAGTCTCCTGATCTTGCATGACTTTGATAACTTTTAAAATTTGTTTAAACATCTCCGTGCTCACATATTCATTTCTGTAAAAAAATCCTTTTCTTCTATTCTTGAACGGTACCGTAATCTTGTCAATGCACTATTTGATATGTTACATACCATATGTATAACAAGACCCACTTTTATAGTCATCCCATTAGTGAAGATATTAAAAAACATATCGTATTTACGCCCTAATTTGAGAGAGGAATGTAAATTTTTCGCCTCTTTTTTTACAACATTGGCTTGGATTTTGCGTGCTGTACTGGAGTCGGGATCATCCGTGATAAGATTACAAACGCATTTGACGGACAAACCGCGAAGGTCCAAAGTTTGTGTTGGGGCCATACATTGCCCCAAAAGATTTCGAAGAACATCGGAGTACTTTTCGAGCTGTGAGCCGAATATCGTCGGACATTGATAAATAAGATTCAGCGCCGTTTCAATGCCGCCCGATTTACCCGACTGTGCACATTGGAACAGGAACTGTAGTAATTCTTGCCAGGGGTGATTATTATTTTCGTCTTCGGAGTCGTCGGCCAGTTCAATTAGCTTTCGGGCGAGTTCGGCGACGCAATCCGAAATGCGCTTGCGGAGCACGGACGACGAATTTGGGTCCACGACTGTACTTAGCAGTTGTATCAGACCACCTATTCATTGGTTTTGCATTTTAAACTTTTAGCAGATATTACAATTGTATGTAAATATGTATTTTAAAACTCATTTATGGATGTGTGGTTATAAATTATAACTTATAATGTACATGTATTGGATAAAAAAAAGTATAGAAAAACCTACCAATAAATTCAAATGATAAAACTTCTTCCAAAATTAAAAGAATTATTTAAAGTATGACTTGAACTTAGAGTACAATTAAAGATGCTTAACCGCCCTTTAAATTGTTCTCGTTGATCATTGGATAGAGGGTCCCAACATTCCTCCCATTGACCAGTTATCGTTCGCCGTAAAAGAACGGCGGCAAGTGCTCTGTGGGGGTCCTGGAGTTGATTATCCGCTGCCGCCGGAACAAGCAGCTGCAGTTTTTGTTTTGCGTCCAATGAAGCGTACTTGTCTTCCGCTGTTTATAGGGTGGAAAAATAAAAATAATGGATTGTATATTGCCAATATAATATTGGCGTTATTAAAAAAAACGTACACGAGGCCCTCAAACGTTTGCAGATGTGATAAGGGAGCCTTTCCGGTTTATACCGATAGTTTATGGGTACCGAGTCACGTAGTGGGGTCAATGATGTAATATGTTCTTACAATGATGTAATATGTACTCGCTCTGCAAAAATGTAATATGACACTTTTAAGTACATATTACATCATTGACCCCACTACATAGCCTATGTATATCTTAAAAATTATATGTAAGCCAGGATCAATAAAAAAAAAACCCGTCGAAGGCCACAAACGTTTGCAAACACGCTTCATTAATTTGTAGCATTGAAACTTAAATTAATTATGGCATCATAATTTAAGTTTCAATATTAAGATCTCACCCTAACTGTCTGTCGAATCTCATTATCGCCCGAGTTCAATGCTTGTAGCAAAGCCGTAAAGTCATCAGACATTCTAAAGTAGACGTATATTTAATCTGTGTCGGAGAGGTTTCTGGGAAAAATAATTATTCATATGTTGAAAAACAGTGCAGAAATGGTCGCTTTTTTCGCAGGTCCTGGACTTTTGCAGGGCGCCACGCTTCGGGTTTACGAGCAATCGACCTAATTATTTTTTTTTTAGTGATAGATACAACCCTTGAAAATGGAGTTAACGGAACACTTTTTTCGATTTCGGTCAAGGTCAGCCAGAAATCAGCCGGAAGTGCCGGAAACTCGAATTAACACTATATTTTAGGTACAGGGGGTAGGCCAATTCCGGAACACCCCATTCCGGAACAGTTATTGGAAAAAAATTCAATTCCGGAACGCTTTTTATTTCAAAAAAGATTTGAAGTCCCATTCCGGAACGAAAAAGTCTAATTCCGGAACGGTTTTTGGGCCAAAAGTCCAATTTCGGAACAATAGGGGACTTTGGCTCAAAATCGGAAAGCGTTCCGGAATTGGCCTACCCTCTGTACTAGGTTATGGGTGACCTTGACCTAAATCGAAAAAGTGTTCCGTTAAACCGTTTTTCAAGGGTTGCATCTTTCACCTAAAAAAACATTAGGTCGATAACTCGTAAAGCGTGGCGTTCAGCAAAAGTCCAGGACCTGCGAAAAAGAAGAGACCAATACGTAAGATAAAACGATAAAGCATATCAAATACACATCTTTCGCCTTGAAAATAACATACCAATTTGATTCTTTTAAGTGGAAATTAAGAGAACAGTGGTTAGAGGCAAGAAACGGTAAAAAAAGGTTTATTTTATATTAATACTACTTTCACACTCATTTGTTCCGTTAAAAAAAGCGGAAGCATTTATGTTCCCGGTTAACCGGTTATAAACTGATGAAGTGACGATTGCGTATATTTTGATTTTTGTATCTGTTATTTAATTGGTCAGAAACTAAAGTGATAACCACAAATATGGCTAAATATGTGCTAAAAAATCGTGCTAGTAGGTTAAGTTCAAATCTTAAAAAAAATCCGCGTATTGAACGGTTTATGATGGCCATTCGAAAAAGCACGGCCGATTTTATAAGGCTTTAGAACCTCGAAATGGTTATAAATTATAACTTATAATGTGAAATAGAATAAATAATTGTATCTAAAATTTTCATTTTTCGCCCCAAAAATGCACGAATATAGGACTCTAGTCATGGTAAAACTGCTAAGACAGTACCAAAATGAACCATCCATGTAGACCACACAATTTACGAAAAAAAATGACTTAACCATGGTCCAGTTGAACGACATGCGAGAAGAAAGTGTTAAGTGATATTGCTACACCATTATTGTTATATGTAGAACGCCATTATTGTGGAATAAAAATTATGCAATAAAAAATTACGCAATTCTAATCGAATTAAAATCATTCGTACGCGAGAACCGGCGCCGAAGAATTTCTATATAAGTTTCTATGCCATTTCCAAAAAAAATGCATTCAATAATTGTTCATGCGTTATTGCCATGTATGATTTTATAAACTATACTTAGTTGTACTGGTTTCAAATAAATACCTGAATTTATCGATGCGTTTTTAGGATAAGTTTTTTTTTGTTATGAAATTACCTCCAGAATGTTAGAAATATATTCGAGTGCATATTAACCAACCACTCGCTTTTTTCTTCTCTTTCAAAATGGCTAGCACAACTGATTTGAATACAAAAATGTCCGCAGTACATAGTTATTATTGATCTTTCAAAAATGTTTTAGTTATTCTTGGGTTTTAATTGGATGGCGCTGTGCATATGTATTGCTAACGTGTTTGGTGTTCCTACGCTATTGAACCACCGGTCACACTCTATTGACCCAGTGTCGCTTTTTCAATACACCCAAATTTACAAGCAAATTCTAGAACAGTTATCGGGTACACCAGGTGTGCCGTCATGTTTCAAAACCAAATGAAAAGTGAAAGATAATGTAAATTTGAAAAATACATATGTATTTCAGAAAAAAAAAATCGCAAAACAAAATGAAAAATAACGGGACGAACGGGAGAAATTGAAAGAAAACGAGCTCACCTGGTGTATTGGATGGTTTCATTCAAACTTCATTTTTTTACAGATGTAATCATAAAATTACGGAGTGACCTCCACAACCTAAAAAATTGATTAATTCTATCAATTATTGCATACCAATTGATTACATCGGTAAAAAATGAAGTTTGAATGAAAACATCCAATACACCAGGTGCGCTCGTTTTCTTTCAATTTTTCCCGTTACATCCGTTTTTTTTAAATAAACGTTTCCGTAAAAATTAGAAAGGGAAAACCGAACGTTGAGACCAGGCAAGAATAATCAATGTAAAAAAATCCCCGATGATCTACAATAAGCAGTTACAGACGCCAGCGCCGTAGGCGCGGAGCGTCTGTAACTGAATTATAAGCGCGTCTATTGGCTCATGCTTTTTTGTAGGCGCCTCCTATTGGCTAGGATCCTTTAGCCACGCAAACAACTCACCGCGCTGCTTATAATTTGTTTATATATAAAATGGGACCGAGATACCGAACGATTTTGTCAAAGTACCTGTTCTTTAAGAACGTTGAAATTTTATTTTGTTTTTCTCTCTGTAAAATATTTATTAAAGTACAATATGTTATACCCGTGTATACGCCGCCGAGTATACAACGTTTTGATAATGTATTTTCTTATTATGTTTTAATCCTTTCATTTTAACATATATCGAAAACGATAGCCTATAGGGTGTGAAGTATATAATATATATATGCTACATACTACACATGTGGTCCAACAATGAATCAGCCAGGTCAGATCTCCGCACGCAGTTTTCTATTGTTTCACCACAGAAAGTGCGCGTAAAAATTTGCTCTGTCTGATTAATTGTTGGACCACACCGTATATCGGGTTATCTGAAAATGAAAGGATTAAAACATGATACAAAATACAGAATACAAAACGCTAGCTATAGCTAGAAAATGGTCAATAGCTTAACCGCCGTTTTTGGCGTACTCTAAAAACACCAACGCCTTTTTTCGGCAATAACCTTTTCTGTAATGGACGTTACAGTGGCGTGGACTTCGTATTATTGATGCTTGAAAAAGCTGCAAATAGTCTAAATAGAATACGCTTTGTCCTTGAGTAATCCATTAAGAAGCAATGGTGGGAATAACCTAGCATCAGTACATATATTTCGAACGTAAAGAATGTGATTTCATTGATGAATGCTAGGTTCATACTGGAGACCAAGTTGCTTGATCACTTCATCGACCTTAAGACGCGTCAGTTTGAGGAGGTCATTTTGTTTATCGAGCTCGTCGACCTTATTCCTCAGATGTGCACAATTTTCCCGAAGCTCATCACGTCGATGTGAACGCTTGCTGCGACATATAGCTAAAAACGTTTCTTATAAATAATATGTACTAGCACGGCTCGACAAAGCCGGCTTTTATTTTGGTTTAGCTTAGATTGAAAATTAAAGCATTTTTGCAAAATTGGCTTAGTTTAGCTTAGATAACCTAAGCCTGAATTAATGTTGACTTAGCTTAGGTTACATGAACCCGAATTGCTTAAAGCATTAAAATAAGCCAAAAGGGCTTATATAAGCCAGCGTGCCGTACATAAGCCAAACTCAGCCATGATTTCGCGTGCCGAATTTGATCCTAGACCTTAACCGATAGATATCGATTTTTAAGGCACAGAACTCAAACATATGTTACGTAACGTCTTAAAAGACGGTCGATTGGTTTAGTAAATTTTAGTAAAAATTCAAAAAATGAAACCCTTCCTGGAGACAGGGCACACATAATATCAGTTTCGCAATACCGTTCACGCTCAAGCACCTTTTTCAATCCATTTCCGTTTTTTCTGCGGACCATGAGTCATGGTCCATGACTATAAACAGTGACCTTCAGTGAGACCGTTAACATTTTTGCAGCATTTTTTGTTATAAAAAATAATGTTTTAGTATTTTTCGGTACTTTCAATTAAAAAGTATACTGCATACAGAGGGGTCGCCAAGTAAGGGCCCGCCAAGTACGGGACAGTTTCTCAAGTAAGGGCTGGGGGTCGCCAAGTAAGGGACGGTTTTTTTCGAAAAAAATTTTTGACGCCAAGTAAGGGACAATTGTTGTAAAGTAAGGGATAGTTTTTTCAAAAATAATCAATGAGTCGCCAAGTAATCAATGAGTCGCCATTTATTTTTATAATGAATCTTTAGCACAAAAATTAAATAAAAAAACCTAAAAATTTGAAGCATCTGATTGGTAGACTATGGACCAGAATGTCAGACAAAAAACTCTGGGTGCGCCAAGTAGGGGCCAGGCGCCAAGTAAGGGACGCTTTTTCAAAGCAGAAACCGTCCCTTACTTGGTGACCCTTCTGTACATATTTTTAGACAAAACTCAAAAAAGTAATCAATACAAATTCATGGCAAATGAATTGAATGGGTCTCGAATATGAATGAAGATATGGGGTCGTGGTTTTTGGCAGAGAATGGGAAATTCTCATGGGAAACTATTCCGCCGGAAATTTTTTCTACCAGAACCGAAAGTACCGGTAATTTCCGGTTAAAGCAAAAAAATTATCGAAAAATCCTCGGTCAAGTTTTAAAAATTTTGGTCATATATTTTAATTTTCAAGGCGGATTTTTTTATAGGGTCAATATCGGGGTCAAATTTCATTTTTTTTTTGATTTTTCATGGACACTTTTTAGGGGTGACATGAAAAATGCAATCGAATGAGGGGTCTGCCGTTCTCATATGAGCAACTTGTAATTTGACCTCCTTAGGGTCAAATCCTGTTTTTCGTACTTTAACCGGTACTTCCGGTTCCGGTGATAATAATTCCGGCGAAATAACCACCTGCACTGTTATGTTACCACAAGAAAACCGAAAAAATGGTAACATAACGGAATTTTGGTAACATAATGGGTTAGGGCGTAGGCGGAAGAGTTGAAAACAAAAATTAGTTTGGTAATTTAGGGAGGATTTGGTAACATAATGGAATTTAGGGTTTGCTGGTAACATAATGAGAAGTTATCAGGCAATAACTTTATTATGGAATCGCACCACCGGACGCGGAACCCCACGCGAAACATGCGACGCTCGGTGTAGTAGGCTTAAGCTTACTTAATTCAGAGTGATTGGGCCCGGTGTAGTGCCCTGCAGCTATTCAAAGTACAGTACGTCGGTTACTTGCAATTTTTTTTCATCATTAATTGAGCTGATTAATCGTCCAATTGGATTGGATTGTTAAAAAAAAATATATAATTTTAATGAATATTTTTTCTGAAATTTAATTATTGATAAGTCAGTACAGAAGAGTCCCCAAGTTAGGGACGGTTTCCTGTTTTGAAAAACCGTCCCTTACTCGGCGCCTGGCCCAACTTGGAGCACCCAGAGTTTTTTGTCTGATAGTCTGGACCATAGTCTACCAATCAGATGCTTCAAATTTTTAGGTTTTTTTATTTAATTTTTGTGCTAAAGATTCATTATAAAAATAAATGGCGACTCATTGATTACTTGGCGACTCATTGATTATTTTTGAAAAAACTATCCCTTACTTGGCGACCCCCAGCCCTTACTTGAGAAACTGTCCCGTACTTGGCGGGTCCTTACTTGGCGACCCTTCTGTAGATTAAATGTACTAGATTTTTGATAATTTTGAGTCTAATAAAATAGATCGTTTCTCTGACTTTTTCAACAAAAAAAATCTATTATTTTTCAAAATAATAACCATTTAAAAATCACTAAATTAATTGCAAAAAAATTAAAAAAAATTAGTTAATCAACTTTACATTATTATAAAATGTTTTTAAAATGTACATTAATAACTTTATATTTGTAAATCATAAAATAGTACAAGCTTGTGTAGTACTTTTTAGTTGCAGCGAAAATCAGCTGTTTCGCTTTCGACGCGTTCACTTTCAATGTCGGTAAAATACTACACTCGCGATCCCATAAGTTTATTATGATTTTTTCGCTCAACGTTACGAGGTATGGTGCGAATTCCATAATGGCCTTTAGTCTTTTTTGTTCTAGATCTCAGAATGTCGTAATTCAAAATTTACCTCGTTTTCATTCTTTCGTCGTTTAAATTTTGTATTAATGACACGAGTCAAGCAAAAAAAACCCAAATACCATTCAAGTTATGAACTTAAAAGAAAAATTATGAAAATATCTGACGAAACGACTAGGCAAAACGCAAGTTGGCTTATGTTATACGTTGCGAACTTAGACCTGAACCAAATCATGTTGGACAAATTGTGACTACAATAATTTATTATCCAGTGTTTGAAACGTTGGCCACCGCTCCATTTTTTTCTAGCGCCCAACGCACGCGTTGACCAACGCTTATTTTTTCCTATGCCCCCAACGCGTTGGAGCAAAATTTCCTCAGCGCTCTTACACTGATTAGAGTCATAATAAATTGTTTATATAATATACCGTATATTGAGAAGAAGGGGACTCCAATTCGATAGTGCAAAAGAAAATTAGTCTATTACAAAAGTACTTAAAGTCTAATTCAAAATGTAACTACTTAAAAAAATATAACTGAAACTGGTAACATAACGGGATGGGCCGTAGGCGATTGGTAACATAACGGCGTAGGGCGTGGGTGGAAACTGAGGTCCATTATATCCCAAAAAGTGGTAACATAACGGAACTTTGGTAACATAACGGGTGTTAACATAACGGCGCAGGTGGTGTAGTTTCCCTTAAGAATTTCCATTTGTCTGGGAAAAAAACGACCGCATACCTTCATACATATTCGAGACCCATTCAAACAATAACGGCCTAAAATTTTTACCGTAAAAATTTTTCCCTAAATGACGGAAAAGACAAATCAGAGTCTATTTTTTGCGCAAATTAGATCACAAAGCTGAACTTCTCATTCGACGGTCGAATTTGTTCCGATTTTATTCTGTATCGACGATACGGTATCGTTATTTTTACAGGATGCTACGGTCAATTTTTTTACAAATAAATTTTTTATTTCACTATATACCATAAGTTTAGTTCACTTCAGGTAATCTTCAGAGGTTGCGTGACTGAGTTCGAGAGCAAAAGAAAAATTAAAATTAAGTAAAAAATCTAGATATTTTGGGCTTTCCAAAAGCTCCGTCAAGTCTAAAATCGCTCTCATTTCTTCCGGTTAGAATTTGTCTTGAACCAAGTTCACAGTCAATTAAAGGTAACTGTCAATATTTGAACATTACGGAAACATTTTAGAGAAACAATCCCATGTGATAAAATAAATGTTTAAAAAAATGTCTGTGATTTTTTGTTTACACATGGGTTAATGATTTGTCGATAAGATAATTTCTCTTATTCATATTAAAAAAAATCTCTGATAACTAAAGTGCAAAATGTCTCTAAACAAAAGCCTTACGATCCAAAGACGCCCTTATTGTACATAGGGCAATGATAAAAAAAATATTATTATAAAATATTAAAATGAATTTCATTTTCACTATATTGGTAAGTGCTCATTTTTCTGTAAATTAATATTTGGTGAGAATCAATTAAATCGATCGTTTCTTTCAATTGACTCGTAGTTTTTGAAAGAAGCCTACATATGTGCTCCCCATCACTTTTCTATGAAGGGCGTGTACTTATCAGTCAAACACAGTCTTTTGGGCAAAAGGGTAATCCGACGAAATTTAATTATGACGGATTTAATAATTTCAGCCTTAAAAGTCGATAGTATTTCTCTATACACTTTATATATACAGGGTGCGGCGTTAATAGGCATATAATATGCCGCATATTTGCCATTAAAAGGTAGATTTTGGCCCGAAAATTTTCCAGCGATAAAAGTATTCAACAACTACGCATTTAACCGTTAACATGCATATTTGCCATTAACATGTAGGTTTTTTTTTTAATTTTTAGGCTGTCTGTTAACGACGCACCCTGTGTATATACAAAATTCATAATCCCTTCATACACATGAATAGATACAGTCCCGACCTTCTTGATGTGCACCCTTTTGATGTGCACGACTGCCTTGATGTGCATTTTTTCAGCAAAATTTACGAAGCTGCCAAGACTACCAAATGTTAAATTTTGGATAATCTAATGAAAATACATATTCTTAAATTTTGCCTTGACCCAAAATGTACCGTTGGAATCCGAAAATCCAACTTAAAAAATTGTCTGACGAACCAGTTAGGCCAAAAACAGAAAAATGTACAATTATGACCGACTGCCTTGATTTGCACGACTGCCCTGATGTGCACGTCTTTCGGAAACGCAATATGCCCATCAAGAAGGGACTGTATTGATCTATTGAATAACACACGGTCAACCCTACGTTCCATATCAACGCTTACCAAATACTATAGTATTATCTATTTTTAGTAATTCAGACAGTATAAAGAAAGCAAAAAATAGGAGGATCCAGATTCAGAGAAAAACGCAAACCGAAAAAAACGAAATGACAGAATTATCTTTTGTTTTTCCATTTGTTCTAAATAGAGAAATGAAAGAATAAATCAAAGATTGAGTCAGAAGATCTCGTTGAAGATGTGGTTCATTATCGGAATAACCTTATTAACATAAAATACTAACTTAATTTTAATCAAAATATTTTTCGCAAGATAACTGCTCAGCGCGTGGGCGGAAGTCCCCAAAAAATGTTTTCTGAAAAATCGCTGGATAAGCGTCCGAGCGGCAATTTTCGCAAGATAAATGCTCGTAATATAACTGTGCAATGCCCACCCTTTGTTATAGGCCATTTGCACGCGTCATCATGACTCATCAGGCCAAAATCAATATACACCAGTTGTACAGTTATCTTTCGCAAACCATCGCGAAAATGACGAAAGATAACTGAAAATAGGCAGAAAAATGAAAGATAACTGTACATTGTGAAAGCGTATGGTTGAAATTGCGTAGGCGATGAAAGATAACTGCAAATAGGCATTACGTAACGTGCGCATATTGCGCAATACGTGTTTTTGTACAAAATGAAAGATAACTGTACAAAAAAACAAATAGGCATTACGTAACTCGAAAGTATTGCGAAATACGTGTTGTTTTTGTACGAGATGAAAGATAACTGAAAATAGGCGTTACGTAATCATTGGAGTCTAACGCCATTGTAACAAAACAAACTGTTTTTAAGTCTAGAGCAATTTATTGTTTTTTTTTTAGATTATGTGTTTGTACGCTCCTGTGCACGCCGATCAGTTTTTATTCTTAAAAATGCTTCGAAATGCCGGCTTCAAAATACTACTTTACTGTGAAAAATGATTCAAAAATACGTAGGCGGACTTTTTTTNTTTTTGTACAAAATGAAAGATAACTGTACAAAAAAACAAATAGGCATTACGTAACTCGAAAGTATTGCGAAATACGTGTTGTTTTTGTACGAGATGAAAGATAACTGAAAATAGGCGTTACGTAATCATTGGAGTCTAACGCCATTGTAACAAAACAAACTGTTTTTAAGTCTAGAGCAATTTATTGTTTTTTTTTAGATTATGTGTTTGTACGCTCCTGTGCACGCCGATCAGTTTTTATTCTTAAAAATGCTTCGAAATGCCGGCTTCAAAATACTACTTTACTGTGAAAAATGATTCAAAAATACGTAGGCGGACTTTTTTTTGGCAAAATGACGAAAGATAACTGAAAATAGGTAGTTTGAAAATTTTTGCTAAAAAGACGAAAGATAAGTGAAAATAGGCTCAAAAATGAAAGATAACTGTACGAAAGATAACTGTACAAGTGGTGTATTGGATTTTTGTCTGTATTCAGTAGGCTTATCTCGTAATATCACAGTTGATGTTGGCGCATTAACTGTAATGTTTAGTCCTCTAGAAAAAAGTAAATTGTGTTATGAATACTGCAAATGCTTCTTTATGGTATAAAGTAAAAGTACATCGAATGTAACCGGAATAATTGACGAACGTATAGTATCTCTCGTGAAAAATATCTATGTGAATATCTATATAAGAAAATCGATATCAATGAAATTCTGTACTGAAATTCAATACATGTCATACATTACCGATAGAAAAGTTTATTTGTAGTTCGTGTAACTCGTGGCCAATTTTCAGAAATTATTTTGGAATTTTGAAAATCTACCGGTGATTAAACAGGTGACTTTAAATATCGGTTTAAAGTGAACCCTTGGCATTATTTGGAAAAGAGCCCATTACCAAAAGCTGATTCCACTCGTAACGACAGTTTTATAATATGACCTCCCAAATGGACTCTCAAATTACACTTTCAAACTTATTTGAAACACTATTTGTTACAGCGATTCCGCAGATCGTATTTAATTAATTTTGTTAATACGAATCGCAAAAAGAAACATTAAACTCTGGAGTATTAGGACGCTAATGCGCTTCTGATGGGATTAATAAAAATATTTTTGAGGAATTTTAACCGTCCAAAATTCTAGACACCGGTAAAAATTAGGGTTTAACAAGTGGTTAACCACAAAGATGGTTTAACAACGCACTGAGTTATTTTACAGAATCACCGTCACCCAAAAATACAAAATATTTTTGAAAAATTTACTACATCTATGTTGGCGCTAATGAGCAAAATCTCGAATATCCCAACTCAGTTTTTGGGCGTTTACGGGTTAACTGTGGTTCGAATAAATGACATATTGACGTATTATGGTGACACTTAAAATTAACCGCAATTTGTCAGGCGGTTTGGTATTCCTTTTCCCATTCATCCATGGTTAAAGTCATATAAAATCAACCTCAAATCAACCTCAAAAAGATCCTTCGGCTGATGTACCAGAACTAAAAAACCTCAAATTCTAGTGGTTATTGTTTTTTTCTAACCGGCTTAGGCACATCTAATTACATTTGTATAAAGATTAGAGTCTAAACATTAGACCCCCATGGTAAATTAACCAAAACACGTTATATAACGGTTTATTATGCTCCAATAATGCTTGCGAGCGGGATATTGATAATTCTAGTGTTCTTTGTTTTTCAGCTTTCACGGACGAATGAAATTACTTATGTTATTTCTTTTTGGAAAAATTGACAAAATGAAATCTTGCGGTTTGAATAAATACAATATTGAGCTATTTTGATGATATTAAAAATTAACCGCAATTTACCAGGCCGTTTGGTACCCTTTCGGAAAGGGCCTTTACCCATTCGTCGCCAGTCGATGTCATATATGAAATTGACTCAATACAAATTGTATTATACTTGCATGATTATAACTTGTGAATAGTAACGACATTTGTTTCATCTAATGTTTTGAATTTATGAAATTATTTATGGACCATAATGGACCCGAATTGAACCCTACCGGACCGCTATAAAAGTGGACCCAAACCACGCCTAATGGACCCGAATTGAACCCTACTGGACCATGGCAAAAAAAGTGGACCCTACCCTAAAAAATTCGGGTCCGATCGGGGTAGGGTCAAAAAATGCCGACCTCTAGAGTCTCTAAGCAACATCAACAAATCCTTTGGGACTGTGGGCTGATGTACCAGACAAAAAACTTCAAATTCTAGTGGTTATAGTCTATAACTTAAAGACCATTTTATCCTGACCGGTTGGTTTTTGGCTTTTCAGGTGGACCGTGGGAAAAATTAGGAACGGCCCTTATATATACTGTAATAATACCTGCATATTCTCTGTTTTTCAACGTCCGGCGCCTCTGCTTCAGTGCTTTGACCTGCTCCGACGGTAGATCAGCAGCAATTTGTCCAACTTCACGTGCTGAAATCTTGAGAAGATAGTCATCGCTTATATTTGGCGATAAGGGCGACTGTGCGGAGAGTTGGGGCGATTCCATAATCTCAACATGATTGGAACTGCTATGATCGATATAAATTTGTGAAGATGAAATCATGACTTTTAGCCAATTTCTCAATTGATCTTAATGAAAAGACGGTTTATAATTATGTGTAAAAACAGATTATATATATAAAATAATTTGGAAGAGTTCGCATGAAATGTTGAAGTTATATAAACATATACGTTCTAAATTAGAACTTCTAATATACACCTAATATATATACACATGCTTAGATTATCAGACCCCTAGTTTGACAAAATAATTTTCTGCTGTTACCGAAAAGGTGATGTGAGGTTTAAATGTTCGGTATTACAGTACTACCATTTGACGATAGCAAATGTAGTATATCTGAAAATAAGGCCATCATGCTGATTTAGCGTACCTTATAGCCTATATGTGTACCCCTATAAATTATAGGGGTACACATACCATACCTTATAAGTTATTAACACCACCCCTTTAGAAAGAACTTGAGGCACGATTCGAGTTTGATAGCATAAATTACGAAGATCCTAATTTATGTTAGAAACTTAGCTTATCACATACTTTTTAGCAGTATTAAATTGAACCATGAGCCTGTTTTTACTGTAACATACATATGTTCAACATATTATGTTGTAATATGGTAAGATCACAAAATTGATTTCTCAAAGATCCGAAAGTCTGCGAAAAAAATCAATTGGAAAGGTAAAATTTGCTGATTTCGATATGCCCCGATACCGGACCTTAATTGCAATTGAACTAATTTAATGAATTTATATATGGACGTTTGTATTTCCAAACTGACCCAGTGCCTTCAAGTGTATTGATTTTACTCAATTTATTTAAAAATGTGACTGCACCAAACTGAAAAAGATAATTTCCTATTTTATGTTGTCGGCCAATATTTTACGTTTTTGTTTTACTTTATTTACCACCAAATCACATTTATAACCGTTGCATGCAGAACCATAAACCGTATGTTACATGTACAAACATAAAATTTCCAGACATCTTCTGGTTTTGTAATAATTATCTTTTTGCGTTGTTTCGCGAAATTAAAAAATATATTCATCGCGGAACATATACAGGGGGTTGGTTATAAAGTCTTAAGCAAAAAAAAGTCTTTAGCAAAAAAAGTCTTAGCAAAAAAGACCATTAAAAGCATTTAAGACCTTACATTTTCAAAATATCATATGGTCTTATAAGACCTAATAACCATTTGAAAAAAATTTCTACTACAGTGACGACTTTTTTTTTCACTAAACCCAGACTAAAGACTTATAGAAATCCATACCAGAAACGCTATTGAAACATGCTCAACGGTTAACAACAGGCAAATGGTGGGCGCATGGTATAGGGGGGTCTGTTTTTCGTCGGACGAAAGTACCGGTGGTTATGGCCGGTCAAACTTTACATGTAAATAGTACTGTAATAAACATTTTTGCCTCTTTACACCGGTTTAATAACCTATAATTAACCAAAAGGGGGTTTAAAGTCTTAAAATAATATATCATAATAATATAACATGTAAAAACGGACAATTAACTTTTTTATCACGAGTTTAAAATTTAGTACATGCTCGGCTGAACTTCGGGAAAACGACAATTTTTAACTTTAACGGGTGATAAAAGCCGGTACTTTCGTCCGACAAAAAACAGACCCCGTATGCCATGCGCGCACCATTTGGCTTTTGTTAACCGTTGAGCATGTGTCAATAGCGTTTCTGGTATGGATTTCTATAACCCTTTAGTGTGGGTTTAGTGAAAAAAAAAGTCGTCTGTAAAACATTTTTACACCACAAGACCATAAGGTCTACAGTGCTGTAAAAAAGTTAAAGAAGACATGATTTTAGTGAAAAAAGTGTAAAAAGACATGATTTTATTGAAAACAAGTGTAAAAAGACATGATTACTATATAAAAATGTGCATAAACACAAATGTGCATAATCACAATTCATATATATAGTCCATTACATTATTTTAGGCCGATAATTTTAATGATTCTACTGGTAGATTCTTATATTACACATCATACGTTACACTGTATAATTTATACAAAATGAACTTATTTTTTCTCAGAAATTTATTATTATATCTAGTCGGCCAGAATAATAGCAGCAACTAGCAATAACGTATTTTTATTAACTCTTGTACACCAACAATTTAATTGGTGTAGATTTTACACTGTAGACGTCATAGAAAATGATGATGCACAAAAGTTAAATATTCGATATTTAACCAATTAAAAGTAGCAGTCTTGAACATGTATTTGAATTAATCCTAAGATTTAGTAGACCGGTTCTTGGCAGAATTATTATTTTTAAATTTGTTCCCAAAAAACGCTTCGAACCATGATTACCAAGCCTATATTAATGGTATTTTTAAATGGGAAAACGTGTGGGGAAACATGGTCCATGTTACAATAAACGGAACCGTCTGAATCGGTCTCTTTACTTCTCTGGCGAAAGGTTAATCCGCCGACATTTCCCCTTTTTGAGCAATTGTGATTGCTAGAAATGGAGAAATTTCGGCGGATTACCCTTTCGCCACAATAGAAAAGAGACCAATTCAGACGGTGCCCGATAAACTATTTTTTTTAGTGAAACCGGAAATATCCAGCTAATAGTAAAGATCGCGATATAAAAAACACAAATGCACGTAATAAATAAAATATATCCCTCATTATAGTGACTTGTCCAAATTCGTTTAAAGCAGTTGATCATATACCGTTTACAAATTTAAATATACCGTGAGTCGGTATATAAATATATACTTATAATAGTACGATTATAAGAACTTTTTACAAGTTAATATCACGTCTATTCGAATATTAAATTATCATCGCGACTTTTAACTATCATTATTATTATTTTTTTTGAGAATATTAAAAATAGTATATCTGCAAGATCCACCAGTACTAAAATAAGCTCTTGCTGTATGTTTGTATCACATTCTCTCTCTCTCTCTTTCTCTGTTTTTTTTACTTCTTAATAATTTGTATCACATCATCGTGATGCAGTTGATGGGTTAAGCCGACTCTTTGTGGCGAGTATTTTACACTGGTACCCCATACAAGCGCATATTTAAACTGAGATTTAATTGATCGATGGACCGCGTGGCAACAATGCTCTACGGAGGCCCCATTTCGGAGAATGATCCCTTCCTCATCACGCAGGTCCGGCTTTTGGCCCGGTTTCTTCGTAAATACGCGGATCATACTCAGCTTGTCCCAAATGCAGTCTTTTAGATAATCCAAATTTAACTTATCTCGGCAACTAATTACCACTGTGTATGGCTTCAAAAGATGGATTTTCTCAAAAAGTTTGAATACATATTTTATGTCACATATCCTATAGCCTATAAGCTATAGGCTATAGGGCGCTATAACTACTGTCTAAAACGTCCTAGGTAGACCCAAAACTCAGGAAAACCTAACATTAGGCTATCACCTTATTGCATGTAAATGTTAACTCCCAGGGGAAAATTTGCATGCATCAAACTATACACACTTCAATTTATAAATTATAGCCTAAAGAATCCGGTTATTTTCTTTTTTTCTACTGTGCGGTGAAAGGTTTATTAAAAATGTGTGTGTTTTTTTTCTTAGATTCTAGTGCGACACGACGATGTCATCTAAGAAAAAAAAACACACATTTTCAATAAACCTTTCACCGCACAGTAGCTCGACCCGATGTACCGAGAAAGACGGTTAAAGCACTGGTAAAATGCAAATAATTATTATTATCGTTTTCTAACGGTTCAATAAACAGTAATTGCCCATACAGGTAAAACATAATTGTAATAATTTAAGTGACGAATGATTTATCTTCAAATTGTAGAAATATATACACTTTGTATTTAAAATTTTCATCCAAAAAAAGCGTAAAAAGAAATGACTTTTAAGGACGGGTCAATAGCGTTGTTTACAAACGTCAATCTTATAAAATATATTTCACAAAACTTTTACGTGGGATTATTTTGGTGACCAAATTTTTTTACCAGAGGACCCGCACAAAGCCGTGGCACACTCAATTTTTATAACTTCCACAGTTTTCATAAAATTAATTTCATTTTTTTAACTGCTCTAAATGACAAAAGGCGTACAGTCTGATTTTTCAAATTCATGTACACTATTTGGTAAATGTTGAAAAAAAAAATCGAAAATGAGCTACCCTAAATGTTTCTGAACTTGAAATTTCACGGAAAACAAGATATTGAAAAACACTAACTGTGCGCCGAAGCGCAAGGAAATGAAGTATATGATATCCCAAAAGGAAGGTAATGAGGGCAGTTTTGAAAAAAAACTAAAGAAGAGCCTGGATCAGTCACTCCAAAAAATGGATAAATGTACCTGAAAAATGTCTGCTGTTTTTGGTTTTTAAAATAATTATACCAAGAAACGTTGCCGATCAGTTCCTAAAGGCTTTCTGGATCATAACGGTGTAAAAATTTGTCGTTAAAAGACAGTTTAACAATTTTCTTTACGGACAAATTGTAAGAGTGATTTTTGTTGTACATTTAATTTTGTTGTACAGTTAATTTGTTGTAATTTAATTTTGAACACACCTTTCAAGTATTAAAAATTTCCAGAATTTTCAGTCTAATGAACTTGATGGTAGTGCGTAACTGCTCACAGACCTAAAAAATTAATAAAACAAGTAGAAATACTATAAAAGTATACTTTCGTAATTTCGGGTTTTGTTTGTACACAACGATATAGACACGTCCTTAAGATTTTTTCCCAAAAAGATGCATCTCAAGAGAAAGCTGACTTGACCTTAAGGTAAACTGCAAAAAAAACTAACATGGCCTTATAACCAGACCCCTGTAATTTTCATACAACATCAACTTCGCGGACACTATGTAGTAAAGACTAACTATATGGGTCAAAATATAATACCAATACAAACGTCATTTATATAGGAATAATTAGTCTGCAATTTTAATTAATCGAGTATTGCGCAACGAAACGCATGACAAAAATTATGTCAATGCTACTTAATATTACAACAAATTACTATATTGTATTCCACTAGAAGACCCGTCTGTATTCTTGAGACTAGAAAAATAAATTTAACCCGTAGAGCTGATGAGAGAATTTTATCTTCACCCTAATTTTCCTGCGTCATAAAAATATTCAGAAAGGGACATAATCGCTTTATATAAACTTATCTCGATAGAAAAGGTACTAAAGCGACTTTAATTTTTCATCACAGATCACGGAGCAAACGGGGGCTTGAAAAAATCGAAATTAAAAAACGGAGTTAGTCCTAAACTTTTCAAGATACTGTATTCGTTTTCATAGTTTTCCAGCTTTTGAGATAGGGTCTGGGAAAAAAGGGTCCACAAAAATTGAGAAAGGGGTGACTTTCGAGTTTCATGACCTATATTTTTAATTGCAAGAATCTTTATAAGGATTTGAATATTCAAAAGTCCGAGAACATATATTTGTGCGCATTTTTATAGAGTTTCTTCCACAGGAAACTAATTTATTATCGTGAAAGCCGTAAAACTAGTGACCATTATTACATTTTTAAAAATTTTCGACAGAAAACGTTAAGACCAACAATGGTTTCCTTAACTTATTGGTACCAAACACCCACTACCGCCAATAGCCCCTTGCGACACATTAATTGATTTTTGAAGCTTCTCCTGAATTTTTGGTTCTAGCGATCTTGTCGACTTCCTCAAGCGAGATTTGATCGATTTTGTTAAAAACATAAAGACATGGCATATAAATGCGATTGCCCAGTACGATGTCAATGAACTCGTCGATTGAGTAGTCCCCACGAAAGAGCACCTCGGCGTTAAATATTTTATAATCAGCCAAAACCATCTGGACCATTTTTTGATTGCACTTGGTCAATTTGCACGTTGAATTAAACGCCAATCCACCTCCTTTCTTTTGTTTGAAGTAAATATCTGGGGGTCCCTAAAATACTTTTAAATTATCGTCTGTAGTTATCCGATTTTGAATATCGTTTTTGGTACTCCTAAACCCGAAGTTTGTGGGCAGCCCAATGTAGACTTATGTTGCGGTCTGTATAGCCCACATGGGTGTTTGCGCTTAAGTATTCAATCAATTCGATTTTCTTTACAAATACTAGTATTTAAAAAAAATTCGTACAAAATAGCTTTGAAAAGAATACGAAGATCGTCTAAAGCCCGTAAGGCTTCGCACCGACACACGGTAAACGTAAAAAAATACAATTGTATCAGGCTGTTTGGTTACTTTTTACGATAAACCGCTTCTCTGAAGTTAATAATATTAAAACGTCACCAATTTGACGCCAAAGAGTACCGCAGATGTGATGGAGGCATTTACGTAAGTAAAATCACGTTAATTGCGTAGTTTCCCATTAATTTCACTTTAATACTACAAAAGAGCCATCTGCAAATACGGTCGAAAATCGCGCCCTACGATCTAAAGTTATCCCAACTGTGGAATACTTATTAACGTCAATTGTATTTACATAACGGACATATATTANTCTGACATAAGCCTGTTCAAAAATCAGTGAACCTCATATTTGTGAGGCATATTTGAACATAGCAGATAATTTTTGTTCAACTCATTAAACAGTTACGGGTCAATTTATCATGAACAAGAATGCATTTTCGTCATAATATCATTTTTCCGTTTGTTCGCGGAATATACAATGACGGGTTTTTTCTTTTGGGGATCATACACTGTACATCGACTGCAGGTCATGCCAGAAACGATAGAACTTCGCTCTAAATTGCATAATACGCCCCTTCGGTAGGGGCCTGCGCTAAGGTATAGTCCTGCCGGCTGGTACGCACATGCCAGTTTTTATGACCGGTCATAGATTACATGTAAATAGTACTGTACAGACATTTTTCACACTCTTTCATCGGTTTAATAACCGATATTTTGTGTGAAAGCAGTTCGTAGTTTGCTATTTGTGCATTGTAATAATATATCAAGTGTAAAACCGACGATTGACTTTTGTACAACAATTTTAAAAATTTCAACATGTACCATTTGTACCTCGAGAAACCGATAAATTTGCATTTTAACCGGTAATAAAAACCGGCACGTGCATGCCAACCGGGGGACTATAGCTTAGCGCATGCCCGAACCGACGGGGCGTCTTATGCAATTTAGAGCAAATTTCAATCGTGTCTGGTATGACCTTCAGTCGATGTACAGTGTTATGATCCCCAAAAATAAAAACCCGTCAATGTCTTTCCCGCCACGGAATACACAATTTATATTCTTGTCTGGAACTTTTCTAAAACAGCTCATGATGATTTTCCAGAACAAATTTGTTACGCGCACAAATCGTAAGAATGAAGAAACAGACAGTTGTTTTTAGCATTAACCCCACAATGTCGCCACTTTTTCAACTTAGCACAGTTTTTGAGGTCGAAACTATTAGGAATACTTATTGTTTTGCACCGAGTTGAGCAACGTAAAAGGGTAAACCCGTGGCTTTTAGTGTTAATTTCCATTGAAAGTTTGAAGCGTATAAAGGGTTTTCGCAAACTTAGGGATTTTACTGATTTTAAGTATTTCGGTGAGCTTATCTGCCTACGTCGTAAACCAACCATTCTTAAATTGCCCACACGATTCTCATGATGAGCATTTTGACTAAAACCTTAAATTGCTATCTGTCTTCCTATTTTTGCTAAAAACATAATAACTTGATCCAAAAAACATAAATGACAACTTTTTTAGGTGTCGCATTAACTATGGAGCCTACTCGTTCTAGATTTGCGATATAAAACAGCTCTAAAACAACTGACTTGACCTTAAATGTATTTTTTAAAACTGACTTGACCTTATAACCAAACAATTTTTTTTTTGGATCCAAAAAATATGAATTTTAGGAAAAAATATGGCCAGCTGGGGGGAGGTCTTCACCCAAACAAAAAAAAGTGAAAAAAGACATGGTTTCTATTAAAAAAAAATATTACCCGTGTTGTTCTAAATGTATATCAAAAAGACCCTGTTGTTCTAAACGTATATCAAAAAGAGATGATTTATTACCCGTGTGGTTCAACATTGTGATTGGCCAGAAATGTAGAAATTTCGGCGGATTACCCTTTCGCCACAAAAGAAAAGAGACCGATTCAGACGGTGCCGTGTCATTCTAAATTTACACCCAAAAAAAAAGTGAAAAGACATGATTTATCTTGAAACAAAATGACTTGACCTTAGTGCAAAAAAATGACTGGACCTTATGACGGCACAAATCGCCGACCTTATAACCAACCCACCCTGTACATTAAAGTTAACCTTAACTCGTGCGGGTTGATGATACAATTAATTGTATCAAGGCCAAAAATCATTAAAAAAATACCGTATCTTTGCGAAAGGAGCAGTGGTTAACTTGGACATTCATACATATTTTGACAGTAGTTTCGTTTTTCTATGTTTTCTTTATTTTTTTTACATAAAAGCCGAAAAATTGTATTTTGATGATTTTTGGCGCATTTTTGACTTTGACGTTACTTGTCACGTTAACGCATTGTTCGATTAGTGAGCTGCAAAAATCAAAATTTCCGCAATTAAGTTTTGACCAGATTCCAGGCAACAACACAATTGTATACCGAGTGATTATAAAAAATCACAAATAATAAATGACATGGCCGTTTGTCTAATTTTCATTAAAACAGGTTATTTTTCCTGTAATATTGTATGATTGGAGACAATATAAAAATATAACATACTAGTAAATATTTTAAATAAGTTTTATACTCAGAATGTTACATAGACACACATGGTTAATAATACATAATAATACATATAATAATACAATGTATAAAAACTAAAAAAAAACGTTTAAAAGTTACGGAGCACTAAAGTAAGAAAAGTTTTTACTTTTTAAATATTTGTACTAAGAGTCCAATTATTTTCCAAGTTATTTTCCAAAAATATTAATATAAATGATAAATTCATTTGCACTTACGGCGTCGCTAAAAGTTGATACAATTATTTGTATCATCAGCCCGCAAGGGGTTGCGCGTAGCAGCTCCCTGAGGAGTTAAGCTACGCTACGATTTCGCTAAAATGAAGCTTCTGGTGCTTATCTGCACAAATTATAGAATTATTATAATTATCGCTCTATAGTGGGTCCAATGAAATGGGTTTTAGGTAGTGCTAATAATGCTTTTGTAAATGCAACGGTAGGCCCTCCTAATTTTGAATTGTTGGGAAAAACATATTTTTTGCGTTTCTTGTCCTTCGATTAATGTTTTTTTTTTTATAAAACATCCAAATACATAATTTAGTCTTTTTTGAGTTACTTATTGATTATTTTATGCTGTTTTTCAATGTCATTGAAATAGTAAAAAATATTTTATATCATTATAAGATAGACTTTAAAATGGACTCTCAAGCAACAATTCGGAACGATTTCTCTTTTATAAATTATATAATATAATACATAATTATATTGTAGCTCTTCAAAATAAAATAACTAATTTAAAATTATACCTTTTATGAATTTCATTGTTGTTAAATGTTCCTCTGGCAAGCACATTTTTTTGTATAGACGGCTTTGTTTGGGGCCTCTTAAAAAAAGCCGTCATAGCATATAAAAAGTGTATAATTTTTAAATATTATAAAAAAATGCTAAGATGCTCTACCATGCGTCGTATGGGAATCATGAGAATGGTGATGTTAAAGTAAAGTCATTCCAATACCTCCTCCACATCGCGTCACGCCAGAAGACTTTGGATTTTTCCAGAGAAGTAATTTGTTACGCGCGCAAATCGTAACAATTTAGAAAATAGACACTTGTTTTTTAGCATTAACCCGGCCCCGACGCCATTTTTATTCGGAGCACCGTTTTTGTGAGGCGCAAATTAAATATACACGAGATCTTAGCTCACAGGTAACGAAATGACATTACCGTGTGTCGGTTTCCAGACTGACACAATTATTTGTAAATAACGTTAAAAATTGTGTTAGTCTTGAAACCGACACACGGTAACTAATAACCAAAAGACCTCTTAACCACCGCAAAACTTTTTTCTAAATTAGTTTCATAAAACTTTTTATAAATCTGTTTTATAGAATTTCAATAAACAAATAACACTACAAATGTATTTTAGTAATTTTTTTATATTGTCTTTGATTCCGGAAAATCACGTTCCGGGTGTTAGTTCAAGTGAGTTGCACTAAAGTGTACTTTCTACATATTCCGCCTTAACTTCTGCGGGCTGCCCATAAAACCCCGTCAGCAGCCAGATCCACAGTTTGTGGATTACGTTTTCACTTAATTATTATGAGTTATCTAGACACGCATTAGTCTGATTTAAGAGGCTTATATAATTCTCCAAAAAAATTGTCAAAATTGTTCATTATTCTAACCCCTAGAGAGCCCTTTATACCAATACCTCATATTAAACATTTCGGATAAGAATATCGTTGCCGTTATGTAACTTTGACTTCTTATCTCTAATGTTTTCTCCCATCTTTATTTTTAGACGTTTTAGGGACATATCAAGGGGCAGACCAAGCTTTTGGCCAAGGATAGTTACCAAAAAAGCGTCCTTATTTAGAGTAATACGGTTAATGTACCTGATTTAAGCGAATTCCGACAGCTTCCAATTCGGCCGTCAGATTTTCCCGTTGGTAGTCTGATTTATGGGCCTCAAGCTGCATAACAACGCAGTCGGCCGTTCGGGCTACAGCAATGACCTGTTTACCACGGCCCTTGCCCTGTGCGGCGCCCTCGATAATTCCAGGCAAATCTAACAACTGGATATTTGCGCCTTTGTATTCAATGACTCCGGGGATACAGGTTAATGTGGTGAACTCATAGGCACCCGTTTCGGATGTTGTTTTTGTGATCAGCGACAATAAGGTTGACTTTCCCACTAAAAGCCAATGTTAAAAGAGTATGATACGAAACCAAACAAATGTATTACGGGGTGGTTATAAGGTAACAACACAAAAATGACCTTTCAGCTAACCTTGCATTTTTAATTTTAACTGCGCCTTATAATCACTGAAAAAAGTCGATACAATTAATGAATAGAGATTAACCGGTACAAAGTCTCACCGAACCATGTCAACCAAAATGATCAGAAAATGAAAATAATTTGAAAAATGAGTGCAAAAACTATTTTGGCCTAAAACTAGGAAATGTCTTTTTGTCAAGCTCAAGNGTGAACTCATAGGCACCCGTTTCGGATGTTGTTTTTGTGATCAGCGACAATAAGGTTGACTTTCCCACTAAAAGCCAATGTTAAAAGAGTATGATACGATTCGTATCATACGAAACCAAACAAATTAATTACGGGGTGGTTATAAGGTAACAACACGAAAATGACCTTTCAGCTACATTTTTTACAACCTTGCATTTTTAATTTTAACTGCGCCTTATAATCACTGAAAAAAGCCGATACAATTAATCAATAGAGATTAACCGGTACAAAGTCTCACCGAACCATGTCAACCAAAATGATCAGAAAATGAAAATAATTTGAAAAATAAGTGCAAAAACTATTTTGGCCTAAAACTATTTTGGCCTAAAACTAGGAAATTTGTCAAGTTCAAGGCGTCGTATGTGACACGAGTTATTGGTCATCAAACACAATCAATGTATTACCCGAATAAGTTGTACTGGAAATGTATTTCGATTGTACATTGTTTAATTTAAGCCGGTGCAGTAACTTTTCTGGGGACACAGGTTTGTAAACAACGCCTATGTCCCTCTTGAAAAATGGAAATTGTTTTCTTTCAGTGTTGAAGTGTTTTTATTTTCAGTGAAATTTTTCACACTTTTTTTCAACAAAAAATATCAAACAAGTCGCTTGGAAGAAAGAAAACGAATGAGAAACCGGAAGTACCAAGTTCACTTTCAAGTTCACTGTCAATAGTTATCGTGCGTGAAAAAAAAACAGAAAATGGTTCCCGAAAGATGGGAGAAGTCTACATGATATTTTCAAATTGATTATAATATGTGTATCCTGTCCATAATAAGGTTTTATTTATGACACTTTTTTGTAAACAAATCGACCGTACCACCCTTGAATTTTCTGATTTACATACACGTCGATTGATTACTTTGATTATAGCTGTCTTTTAAGCGCACCTTGCAGGTTACAAGTTATAGTCATCCTATATAACTATAATGTTGCCATATACCTTAAGCTAAAGCTCATTTTGGCCAACCGGCAAACAATTGAAACAAACCCATTATAGCAGCAAACATTTTTCAGGTAGTCCATATTGAGATATCTTGTTGACTCATTATTTGTTCAAAAAAAAAATAAATTCTAAAATTACACTCTAGTGTAAAAAGACTTCTAATGAAGTCCGACATATGATTCATTATTTTGTTTTTGGGTAGATTTGTTACGAACGGCTGCGCAATTGTTAACTAAACCATATACGAATGAAACATTTACAGCCCATGGATATAAAAAATAATATATATTATAGATATACCTAAGTGTGTTTAAACTCACTCGAAGTTTTCAAAAAGATCATTCTAATATATTACTGAAACAGTGGATTGTTAACGCAATTGTGAATTTCAAGTAACATAAATTGTGTAATCTAATAGTAGAATAGTTAGAAGGAAATGTTATAGTAGGCTAAAACTTCTGGTTTATAAAAAGTTACACTTTAGTGACAACCTCCTGTACCCTATTTGTATGATAATGGTATCTTAGATACAAATATCATACAAATAGCCTATTTGTAATAGGGTACAGGAGGTTGTGACTAAAAAGGTATAGCTGAAAAAGACCATAAGTAGTTATAGCTACTGTCCACATTTTCGGGATCAGACCACTGGGCCGATTTTCTTGGTTTATACGGTATATATCAAAATCATGCTTTTTGACGTGTTCTTGTTTGATAACATATACCCCAAAATGATCCGTCAAAAACACGTCAAAAAGTATGATTTTGTCTGAAACATGTGAAGGCCTTGAAGACTATGTGAAGGGTGGGTAGGTACAGGGGGCCTGGTTATAAGTTCAAGTCCCAAAAAAGACTTGACCTTAGTGCAAAAAAAATGACTTGAACTTAGTGCAAAAAAGATGACTTGACCTTATAACGGTCACACCTAGCGACCTTATAACAAGACCCCCCCGTAGCGAACTTCACTGAAGTACGTAAATACGAGAAAACTCCATAAAATATATTCCACCACTGATATATATAGAGACTATATATAATATACTATGTATACTATACATAATACTAAGATTTTAAGATATAAATAAAGATAGAATTATCTTCACATGCTTATGATTTAAATGTCTCGATCAAACACATCAATTTCGCTTACCAGAAGGAAATCCGATAAGGGCTACTCTGGCATCTCCCGACTTCATAACATCGAAACCTTCCCCTTTTGCACCCGACGATTTTGTTTGATTTTCGAGCAATTCTGCCCTGTATCGCGCCAGTTTGCCCTTTAGCAAACCCAAATGGTATTCTGTCGCTTTATTTTTTTGTGTTCGGGCAACCTCGGCCTCAATTTCGGCAATTTTTTCCAAAATACCCATTTTCGTATATTTTTGGCTCTAAAATTACGAGAAAATGCTGAATGCTATAATATTCCAACATGGGGGAAATGGTCAAATATATAGATATACATGTACAGAATCGGAAAAATATTTTTAAAGCCAACCAAATTGTCATTAAAATGTCTCGAAATTCGCGTAATAAAAATCATCTCTACACTATCACTTTCACCTATGTTGTCCGGTCGAAATTTTTTAAATGGAAGATTATAAATCACATCGTAATTTTGCCATCTCGAGTATGGGCTTCACATCATATGAACACGTAAGCTGTACATATAACGAAACACTTTTTAACATATTTAGACACCAATTATATGAACTTAAAATTTTGAAACCTTTTAAACTAAAGTTAATACATGTATTCGTCTTTATCATATAACGATTTTTTTGTTTCTAAACTTTCCCTATAGGCTATAGCTTTTGAACATGGTTAAACCTGGAGTAATGAATACATTTGAGAAAACCACATATGAACATACATTTATAAATGCCAAAAAGTGTAGACATAATTTTATAGATTTGTGTTCCAAAAAGACATGATTGTGAAAAAAAGTTGTTTCAAAACAGTTTACTTAGACTAATAGTACAAAAAATTTTTTCATAATCGTTTTTGGTCAAAATTTTTAAACATGGATTTTCTAGATTTTTAATTCCAACTGAACTTGGAAGAACTTTATTATGATCAACAAGCTTCAGTAAACTGATTAAACGGCATAAAATATTTTTAATTGTCACATTTCTGATTTTTAGTTTTTTTGTGAACAAAAGCGATTTTTTGAAAAAAGGGTCCACAAAGTGCACATCTAGAGGTATATTTGGGAAAAAATCTGTCTGAAAAAGTTGCACATCTAGAGATATTTACAACTTCTCCTAATAACGCACATCTAGAGACCCCTGAATGTAATTACTCCTTTAGAAATTGAAGGCCCCTGATTGGAATAAGACACCGAGCATATTAATAATGCGGCCTTATTAGTGCCGATATCAATAACGTGGTGCCAAATTACTTTCAGGTAACCCCTGTACATACAGGCCCTGTATATTATTTTTACCTCCCTTGTAGTACGATCAAGCTATTCTATATTTGTAAATCAAATTTTATTTTCAAATTTATAAAATGTGAATTTATGAAAATAAAATAATTTGTTTTTCAACATATTTCGGTTTTCATAAAAAATGATAATTTCTCTATTATTTTCTCTGTTTTTATCTCAGACTTGAAATTTGATCACGTGCTGCTGAAACTTACAGCCATCCACCAATGGAAAGCACGGAAAATCTACATAAAATAAATGACTCATTCTACTTTTCCCGTTTTTTTTATGATTAGCATTCGTATTTATTATTTTCACAGAAATTCCTGATGATCATGAAATTTGCCGAATGAATTTATGAAAAACAAATTTTTCAACATAATCAAGCTTTATTTAGTGTGTGTTTTCATGGAAAATTGCATTGAATAGTGACCAATTGAAAACGCGACATTCTTTCCATTATCCAATCAAAATACAGCATCGTCCACACAAGGCCCCCCGCGAGCGCGCTCTTTCCCCAAATTCAAATGAAAACAAAACAAAAAGAAATTGAAGAAAATTAAAATATTTTTATTAAAAAAAAATAAGTCATTATGATTGAAGAGATGCAAAAGAAGGCTTTGATA
>SCLG01000135.1:408178-433284 GCA_004367875.1 Oikopleura albicans
TATCAGAAAAATTAAAATACAGTATAATAAATTTATTCTGGCGAATTCGTTTGTGCTTAAATCCACCTTTTGTTTACCAATGGATTTTGACGCCTAAAACGTATAACCTTATTTGTCGTAAAAAGTATTGTACGCACAGTCCTTACGTCCAATACAGACGTTTTTGGGGTTAATTGTCATAAAGTATCTATTTTTCGATTGTTTTGGAGACATTTTTACACAAAAAGCGTCCGTATTGGAAGAAACCGTCCCTATTGAGAGTAAGGACTTTATTATTATATAAAGAAAAAAATAAATGTATACAGTCCTTACTCATTTATGGGACGTTTTCGGTTCTGGAGAATATCGTCCGAAAAAAAGGAGCATGGTCACAATAAGACCCTTTTTCTATTAGAATGGCCCCATTTTGGCCGAACAAACGTCCGATTAATAAGTAAGGACTGTATACAAAATTGTTATTATAATAAAAAATCGCAATTGTATGCCAACCTTACAGTCGCCCATAGCATTGACAAGTAGAACATCGTGAATTAAACTTCGAAATTTGTAAATCATACATGATTCGTTGTTGTTTTCCCCATTGGAAGAAACCTGAAAAGTATTCTCAGATTGAAAGCATGAAGATGCATCGAAAATCAGGTTTATATTTTTTTTAATTTGCAAAAATTTGAACTCGAAAGGTTGTCTTTAGGACGGTCCAAAAATTTCTCGGCAAGCACGAGAGTCACTTCCGTTCTTTTTAGTTCCGGTACAAAAAATAACTATAATTTAGTCCCAATATTTTCCATTTCTATTCCAAAAACCGTTTGTTAATACGTGATTTTCCTGGAATACTCTTCCCAACAAAAATAATCGTCCAAAAAACGACCTACAAGTGCATTTTTTTTAAATCCCACCGAGGTATTTTTTTATTATCCCAAAACTGTGACTAACCGTGACGCTAAACTTGTGGCCGTTCAACTTATATTGGCCTGGGTACAGTGAAATTGTAAAGGGCACCATTTGGCCCGGCAGGATCGTTAAATCATTGGGCCGGATTGAGTAGAACTTTGGACCCGTGGTTCGAATTTTGACCTTGACTTCTTTAGCTTCCGTATTTGTAATATTTAAAATAGCATTTCGAATTTCATCCGACTCGCCGGAAAATTCTATCAAATCCGCCGGTTCAAGCCTCATGACCGCATTTTTTTTATTTCCTCACTCTAAAAACAATAAACCGGCTCAAAAATTTGAAGATGTTATCCAAAATGCGAATTTCCGTAATTAAACCGGCGCGTTTGACTGATCAAGGTCGGAAGTTTTTTCAGTTATTCTTTTTCGTTCGGGCAAGACGTGCAAAAGGGCCTCCTTCCAGCTTTGTCCGTTGCGAACCGCGAGCAAAATTTCAAACACATGGTTCACCGTTAATACCGTTCGAGTGTCCAACTAAACAAAATATATTGGTCGTTTTTTTTTCGAGGACCCCAAAATTTTGTTGATCGCCTTCCTTTAGACTAATGCGTGACGGAACCGCTTTTAATGATTTCTCTGAAGGTCATCCGAAAATCAGACCGAAGTACCGACACGTTGTACTACAGAGTGGTCTGGTTATAAGGTCAAACCCAAAAAAAGTGACTTGACCTTAATTAAGGTCATTTGCACTTTGAAAAAAGTGACTTGACGATATAAACATCTGATTTCATCATCCAAAAAAAAAACGTAAAAATTGGCTTGACCTAAGTGACCTAAGAAAAAAAATGACTTGACCTTAAGGTTGACCTCAACTAAAGTGTAAAAACCTTATAACGGTCACACCTTGTGACCTTATAACCAGACCCCCTGTACGTATGAATTTCATACTATAGTAATTCATATGAAATGACCGTGAGCGAAATTACGACCTTGAATACATTTTTCAGTAAACCTTTAACCTTACAACCAATTAAAATTAGTTTAGTCAAAATATTATTTGAAAACCATTTAACTAGAGTAGTTTTTAATTCGCTATTTTACAGTCAAAAAACGCCTCTAGATAGACTTACCGAAATATTTTCTTTGATCGGGAGTTTTTTCTGTGGAATATTGATCGACTTGGCATAATCGGAACAGACGCCAGGTAATCGATTGCGATCAACCACACCTCCGATTATATAAATAGTTCCCGGTTCTAGAGTTTCGATCGTTTCTTCGGCTTCGGCGGTTAAATAAATGGCTAAAATAATTGAGCAGATGAATAAAATGGACGTACAGGGGGCCTCAAAGCCATCTTTTGGCTTTTTTTTTCAAAACTTATTTCTCAAGTAAGCTTTCTAAAGGCTTGCTTGAGGGCTTTCTCAAAGTAAGGGCCACCTCAAAGTAAGGGCCATTTTTTGATATTTTTAAAAATCGAAAAAGATGACCCTTACTTTGAGGCCCCTGTATTTTATTTTTTACCTTTTGTTTGAAATTCTGCTAAATTTTTACGACGATGGACGTCCCAACCCTCCCATCCCCCACTGTGAAGATCAAAAAACTTTCTCATTGTTTCATTTTCATCACTCTCTAATCCAACAAAATGCAATTGAATTTCCTTCTCATTTCGTCGGTACTTTTGGTAGCACCACCGTGCCTGTTTGGCCATATCCATTTTCTCCGAATCTCTCATCTCAGCCCCCGTCCCAAAATCAATAGCCACGTGATAGTTTGACTCAAAATTCTCCGAGCTGGTAATTTTTCCGCGTCGGCCTAGCCGGGATGATTTCATTTTTCCTTGGCGTTTCTTTTCGCCGCGCTTTTCTCTTCGTTGGGGGGCTTCATCGAGCCACTTTTGACGTCGTACAATTTTTTTCTTTTGATTTTTGGATAATTTTGGATGTTTCAATAAACATGCGAGTTCATCCTTTGATAGTAAAAGAATCTCAATAATATTGCCAGGAGAGATTTCACCCGTTTTTGCCTCAATTTTACTCCATGCGCTCACCTCTTCAGAAGACATTCTAAAATCGCAAAAAAAGTGTAAAAATATGGCAAAAATATCTATAAGACGTGATTAATGTTAAAACTGAATTGAAATAAGTCACTTGACCGAATAGCGGTCAAAATAGCCGACTTTATAACCAACAACGCCTGTACACATTCGATTCCAGAAACCGTAACTTTGAAAAAAAAACATACAGGTATATGGTTATAAGGTCAAGCCCAAAAAACTGACTTGACCTAAATGTACTTTGAAAAAAAATGACTTGACCTTATTTAGGGCTGGCAAAAAAGTGTAAAAAGACATGATTCTTATAGGAAAAAAAATCAGCCAGCCGGGAAGGGGGGTCGTCATCCGCAAAAAAAAAATAAAAAAAGATATTATTTTAGAAGTTTTTTTTTCAAAAAAANATGCGAGTTCATCCTTTGATAGTAAAAGAATCTCAATAATATTGCCAGGAGAGATTTCACCCGTTTTTGCCTCAATTTTACTCCATGCGCTCACCTCTTCAGAAGACATTCTAAAATCGCAAAAAAAGTGTAAAAATATGGCAAAAATATCTATAAGACGTGATTAATGTTAAAACTGAATTGAAATAAGTCACTTGACCGAATAGCGGTCAAAATAGCCGACTTTATAACCAATAACGCCTGTACACATTCGATTCCAAAAACCTTAACTTTTGAAAAAAAACATAAAGGGGATATGGTTATAAGGTCAGGCCCAAAAAACTGACTTGACCTTAATGTACTTTGAAAAAATGACTTGACCTTATAACCATCTGTTAAATTGACACCATTAGAATTTAGGGCTGGCAAAAAAAGTGTAAAAAGACATGATTCTTATAGGAAAAAAAAATCAGCCAGCCGGGAAGGGGCGTCGTCATCCGCAAAAAAGTAAAAAGATATGATTTTAAGAAGTTTTTTTTTTCAAAAAAGCATGCTTCTCAAAGAAACTGACTTGATATTCTAACGGTCACAACTTAAGACCTTTTAGTCAGACCCCCCTGTACAAACAAAAATATCTTTTTTTTTATGATTTAAAATTAAATTATTTAATATATACTGAGACAGAAAGGACAGAAATATGTAACACCAAAGAATAAGGTGAAAATAAAACTAATTGCACTTATTTTTGAACTTAGACAGCAAGACCTTTACTGTAAAGGGAGTAACAACCAACGGTTACTCTTTTCCAAACCAAGATGACAAACCGCCAATTTTCGAAAACACTTGAGACGTAATATTTTCGGTCTCCGCTTTGCGACGGTGTTTTGATAATTGCACTTTTGACGAAACTTGCCGAACAGATGGCTAAAATTATATTTTATTTTTCGGCACATGTTTAAAAATTAAAAAGTCTAAAAACAGGGTGTTTATTGTAGTATGTACCTTGGTAGGTAAAGATGGGACAGGTAAAGAAGAAAAGCGGGAAGTAACTTGTGATAGCTTCAGTATATTGTGATGTTCGGTCACTGTCGATGTTGCACTGTGCTTTAACGAGGCATTACCGCTTGCGTTGATGATAGCCCCGTGAATTACCGCCGTCTTTTGAACCGCCTTCGTCGCGTTAATCGTGATATTTGGAGACAGAACGGCCAAGTCAAATGGGTCAATCTTAGATAAACACATTAGCAAGGAAACACCAAAAGTACAGGGAGGGTTGGTTATAACTTATAAGGTCCCGACCTCGAAACAAAAATAAATTCAACCACTATGAAAAAACTGACTTGATCTTATAACCAACCTGATTTTTTTCCACAAAGACCTTAGTGCTGGGAAAAAGTTCAAAAAGACATGATTTTATAGAAAAAAAGTGTAAACAGACATGATTTATAATATAATTTATAATATAAAATCAGTTTTCTGAAATTCAGTTTGATGATTTTAAGGATTTTTTTCGCTAAAAGCATGCTTCTCAGAAAACTGATTTTACCCTAGTGCAAAAAAAAAAACTAACTTGACCTTATAACGGTCCAAATGGCTGACCTTATAACCAACCCCCCTGTATGATTATATAGAATCGAAAAGGACGTGAATTATGTTGAAAAAAAAAACTTCAGTCAACTCGACCGTAGTGCAAAAAAATTTGAATACATTTAAAATCACGCATTTATTAAACACTATTTAACCACCTATTTGACTCAAAATTAAGAAATAATTTTAGAATCATACCAACTGTTCCAATTGATGTTCCAATTTTTGAAATTTTGGGTCGACAAGGGCACCAGTGGCGGCGGCGAAATAGCGACAGTCGAATAATAGTTGCAACGCAATAGGTTGTGCAATTTTTTCAATATTATTCCAACTGTCCAGCAGACGCAGTAGGGCATCAGCAAGGGCATTGAATGTGATCTAATCGAGTAAAGGGTCATTATTAAAGTCAACAAACTACCCAATATGAGTATGACGGGACGAAAGTTCCGCGAGTACAACATTAAATAATAATCATGATACATAGTATGTGTTACATACGGTATGTAACATACCTTTACAAGATGTCTCAGTTGATTTTTGCGGAGTGAATGGGCGCCATATTTAGTGATTTGTTTAGCCTGGAACTGAAGGGATCGGGATAATGGGATGCTGTTTTGAGGTTTTCAAAAACTAACACAAATTGGACTGACTTGACCTTAATGCAAGTGCATTTTTAGAGTTCTATAAAACTGACTGGACCTTATAACCATTTTTTAACAGCATGTCGGGGAAAAAGTGTAAAAAGACATGATTTTTAAAGATTTTTTTTTCCAAAAAGCATGCTTTTCAAAAAACTGACTTAGTGCAAACTGAGTTGACCTTATAACAATCTCAGCTTGAGACCTTATAACTAGACCCCTTTACATTTGCAAAATGACAAATTCGAAAGAATTTAATTGACCTCATGTTTTGAGCTAAAAACACTTCAACATACAGGGGGGTTGGTTATAAGTTCAAGATCTAAAAAACTGACTTGACCTTATAACGGCACAAATGTCTGACCTTATAACCAACCCCCCTGTAGTTCATGATACATGTGCTATTACTTTTGTTTTTTGTAAGATAAAACCTCGCCTTAAATATTGTGGAACATCAATTTCTGACTCGACCTTTGTTCCGTTTTCAGATTCCTCTGAAACGACCTGGTGTGCTAAAGTCGGTATAAGATGAAGGAGGTCTTCGTTGGGCTGGGTCGGAAACTGTTCAAAATAAAGCTGCCCGACTTTTGTGCCCAAATCGCTCGTCCAAATATTTATACCAATGTCGCCTTTTGAAATCAGTTTTTCCTTAGATTGGGGCCACTCATCGGCCAGCGATGATTGAAGCGGCTAATGACTGTGGTGCATAAAACTCGTAATTTTTCAAAATTTGACTGAAATGAAACAGGACGCCTTATTTGGTCATTATAATCAACGTTAATTTTTGAGATCATAAATGAAGATCTTGAATAAGTCAAATTACGATAACTTTGAAATTTCAAGAATACACCTCTTATTTGAAAAGAGTTTTAGGACAAGCTTAATCTAGCTTATCCAAAAACGTTTTCAATTAACAGGTCTATTTTTAAAACTTCAAAAATAGCGTAATTTGACCTATTCAAGATCTCCATTCGGGGTCAATTACACATTTTTTTAATTTTAATGTGTCTCCTTTACCGTGTGTCTGACGGGTTTTGGGCCCAAAATCGCCTTAAAATGTGGGAAAATTACTTAAATCACGACACGTGAATACCAGACATACGGTATAATTTCGCACGTACTGTAAAATTAAATGATCAACTGAAACATTTATGAACCATGCCTCACAAAGTTCCGTCATCGCATAACAACATCGCGCCACAAAAAGCGCCAACTCTGGATTGCCATTTTCGGTGCAATATTCCGTCGAAAATAGCGCGAAAAAATCAACAAATCTTTTTGCATGAGAGCGCAAAACATACCGATCACTTGTGAACTTTTTCACATCCTTTAGGAGTAAATCGAAGCGCTCGGAGGCCATTTGGACAACGCTGACGACAATTGGGTGAAAACTCTTGGCGCGCAAAGATAAATTTTTACGCGCCCAATCGACGTTATTTTCAGCGCCGTCGGACGTTGTGCTGTCTCCCTGAGACCAAATAAACGTTGAAATGCTAAAATTAAAAACACCATCCTGATTGAATTCATTTATTGCGTCATTTAGCCCTGCTTTTTCAACGGTTTTTTTTTTGATGCGAACATAAATACATGGGGTCTGGTTATAAGGTCAAACTCCAAAAAATGACTTGACCATAATTAAGGTTGCATTTGCACTTTGGAAAAAATGACAGACCGATTAACCATCGGAATTTTTTCTACAACAAGACCTTAGTGCTGGGGAAAAGTTCAAAAAGACATTATTTTATACAAAAAAAGTGTAAAAAGACATGATTTCTATAAAAAAAATGTGCCAGCGGGGGCAAAAAAGCGTAAAAAGACATGATTTCAAAGATTCTTTCCCAAAAAACATGCTTCACAAAAAATTGACTTAGCCTTAAAAAAACTAAAGTGCAAAAAAAATGACTTGACCTTAGAACCGGATCCGCCTATATATATAGTTATAACTATATATAGTTATAACTATATATAGTTATATATATAGTTATAACTAAACTTTTAAAAATCAAATTAAAAAACCGAGCTTTAACATTTTGTTCAATTTCAGTCATTCCAGCTTCGATAATGCCTTCAAGTCGTTCATGAAAAACTTTCTTCAAAGTTTCAAAAAGCACGGTTTGGAGGTCATCTTCTCCATCAAAAACGCGATTGACGATTGCATTCCAGTCTCCCAAAAGCGCATCCCGCGTTGATAACGAAAGTGATTTTTGAATGGAATCCCGCAGATTCGCTAACCGCTCCCCGCTGTTAACCCGCTCGAGTAAAACCGGCAATAAAGTTGTGATTACGCCGGAGGACTCATTGAGTAAATATCTCGCAGACTCCTGCAATTTTGATGGCGTCGGCGGACTGTAGTTAACGGTGAAGCCAGTACGCGTCATTGAGTCCGGTTTCGGGTTAGGTTGTTGATATGAATATGATTAAATGTGCAAACTTAACCTTAGACACATATTAGAAAAAAAAACATCAAAAAGACATGATTTTTTTGCTGATATATTTTGCTGATAAAGGGAATTGACTTTAAATCAACATCATTATCACCTAGAAAAATGACTTAACCTTATTAAGGGTGAATTTCTACAAAAAACTGACTTGACCTTATAATGGCCCAAATGGCGGACCTTATAACCAAACCCCCTGTAGTATTCTAAAAAAATCAAACATTCAAACTAAGGGTCTGGAATTTGGTAAAAATAGCAAATCATCCCTTAATGTGAGTCCCCCCTGTAATAAATATGTTTATCACTTTTTGCCTAAAAACCTGACTTGACCTTAAGGTTTGTAAACAAACAACAGATTTGTTAAAATCATTTTTAACGCATATAACCTGACTTGACCTTATAACGAACCGCTTTTTACCACTTTTTACCTTAAAAAGTGGCTTGACCTTATAACCAGACTTTTCTTCATTGTAACCCTAATCAATTTCCATGGGCAGAAAACGTGGCCAGAGTTCCGCACTAGCGCCTAGAAGTTCATTGAGCGAGAGAAATGTGACGTTTATAAGGGGCGATGCATTGCCATGATAAAAGAGTCCGTCAAATAATTTTATCGAAAAATGAAGATGAACGCCGAGCTCCTCCATTCGATTATCGCTATCGACCGAGGTCGACTTGAGCAACTCGGATAATCCAGCATTTCGGCAAGAGATAAATTCGGATAAAAAGTCGAACCCCTCGCCGTTGATGAGCGCCAGGGCCAGGAGCGCATCTTTGGCGCTAGCTTCTGATAAAGACGAATTTTTCAGAGTATTTCGGGCCGCTATTTTAGGGGATAAAAACACGAACAAGTCTGGTTAGGCCAAAGTAAAAAATAAAGTACAGGTGTCCCCGGAGTTTGGTTATAACTTAAGTTGTAAACAAGGCCTTGGTAAAAAAACGTGAGATATTAAATAGGTTTTTAAACAACATGAGACCTTATAAATTAATAAACATCTGTAAAAATTGAAAACTTTCATGCACCTAACTTGAGCAAAACTTCAAAAAGACGTGAATTTACCGAAAAAAAGTTTGAACGAATAATTTCCTCTAACATAAGCATTTTCGTTATTTGATTTCGAGATCTAGAATGTGAGGGGAAGACCTAGAAAGATGCCA
Organism: Oikopleura albicans; assembly: GCA_004367875.1. Taxonomy (NCBI): domain Eukaryota; kingdom Metazoa; phylum Chordata; class Appendicularia; order Copelata; family Oikopleuridae; genus Oikopleura; species Oikopleura albicans. The sequence continues at coordinate 417,321 of SCLG01000135.1, forward strand.
AACCAAATTGGTCAACTTGTAACCACTGGCACCGAGGTCTTTCGGAGAAAACGTTTTTGGAGAATTTCGTCGAAAAAACGTTTTTGGAGTGAGTAAGGACTGTATAAGTAACTGTTACTTTTCTATTTGTATCCCTAGCAGAAATGATATTTGACTTCAAATCAATCAATTGCGCAATTTTGGCGTTTAGTACCGGGACGACTGCTAAAATCCCGCTGGCCGCCGAATCCTTAACTAAACTGCCGCTCACGCGCTCCCCAAGCAGATAACATTTCGCGGCGACTAACATTGACTCTGAATCACGCTGTTGTGATAAAACCTGGAAAATGCGCTCGGGCAAAATGGTTAAAAGACGTATAGTTGCCGCTGTTTCCCGATACTTTAAATTACTGCGGTCGTTTGTCGTGCGTTTTTGAGTTTCGGAGTGGTTTCGGTAGTTACTTGTTTGAAGTTTTCGTAAATTTGCGACATTTTCGAGAATTGTTCGCGAGTGACGCTTCATTGCCGTTATCGTATCAGCCGCCTCGATCAAATCACGGTACCTTTCACCAACCATTTGCCTCAGATCTTCACGTTTTCGTTCGATGTCTTAATTGATAGCCTTAGAATTTATTAAAGTGGTGGTGGGAACGATAAGGTCACGGAGAAATGTCCGCTGAAAAATTAATTTAATTCCGTTGGACTTTTCACTCAAAATAATTCCCACAAAAAATATTCACTTTTTTTTAATTTGGCCAAAAAGTCAAATAAAAAGAGAAGAGGTTTTCAGGAAAAGGGCAAAAAGAGATGATTTTTAGGAAATTTTGTTTGAAATTTATATCCCTTTTTACGAAAAATCTGACCAACCAATTTTATAACATATTTTATACAGGGGGGTCTGGTTATAACTTATAAGGTCAAGCTGGAAAAAATGACTTGACCTTAATGCACCCAAAAAAAATGACTGGACCTTATAACCATGGGCGTTTGGTAAGATAATTGAAAATTGCGATACGTTTTGGTCGAAAAAGTGTTAGGATAACACAGTTTGTTGATAACACAGTTTGTTGACATAACTGGTTAGAGGGTGTAATTACCATACCTGATCTGATTTTGCGCTCAATTGCGCCGATTTCATCAATAGAGCGCCCGGTAAACAAATTAGTGGGATCATCGTTTCGGGACGTTTGAGTGGGCCCTTCTTCAGGCATTTAGAGAGCCCTGACTGTACTAAATTTGTAATCATAATGTTAAAATAGTCAAAAAAGAAAACAGTTTTATACGTTAAATACACAAATGTATATCTATCTAAAACTATGGACAGGTGAAGTAGCTTATTCCGAAAGAAATTAAACAAACAAATATATTTAAAAAAAACGATTTGAATTAACCGTAGTGACTTCTTTAGAACAAACGCCAATTGGGAGAAAACTCCTAGGAACAAATGGGACATTTCATATGGCATATATCTTGAATGTCAAACGTTCTTGTCGATTATTATTTTTTTTTCTCTTGATTTAACTACATTCGATAATACAGAGACAACATACAGCCATTTTGATTTTTTTAGGAAAAAAGGTAAGACATGAACAAAGCTGCAACTCGGCCGGTTAAGCATCGGCTTGAATAGGCTTGAAAGGCTTCTATTAATGCGCCTATTCAAACCGCTTTTATCGATTAGTGATGGTCGAACTGGGCGCAGAGAGTGTATAACATAACCGTATGGGCCTTATTTACCCGACCGTTGGATAGCTGCTGACAATATTTCTTCACCCTAAAAAAAGTGAAAAAAGACATGATTCATCTTGAAAAAAATGACTTGACCTTATAACAAGGTGTGACCGTTATAAGGTCAAGTCATCTTTCTTGCACTATGGCCAAGTTATTTTTTTTTCAAGATAAATCATGTCTTTTTTTCACTTTTTTTTGAGTTTGAAATTTAGAACCAGACCAGACCCCTGTAGATTTTTTTAAAACAAAATACTTGTCAACAGCTACATATTCGATAAGTGACAATCTGAAACGACAAATTTTATAAGTTACATTAGATAACTTATGTTAAAGTTTTAATAATTAAAATTATTTAATAGTATTCCTTTATGTTTAGAAGCATTAAATTGGGAACAGCCGAAAATAAAATTCCGAAATTTTTCGCCATTGGAAAAATAGCCAATTTTGCCTTTGACGGTATGCTCTTGCATTTCATTTTACGAAATTTTAAGAGAAAATTAATGCACAATTTGCGTGCATTAATATGTATAACTTATACAGTATAAGATAACAAGAAGTCGCCATTACAAATACAGTCCATACACCCTATAGGGACGTTTTCTGCAAAATATGTGTCCAAAATGAAAATTTGCCCCAATAGGGTCGCTATTTTGCAAAATCAAAAACGTCCCTATTGAGAGTAAGGACTGTATATTACTGACCGAAAAGCAAATAGCAGCAACGTCGTCATGCTGACGATGCGGGAAAAAACAAAGCGGAAAAAATAAAATTCTCGTTTCGCCAACAAATTTCTACAGCCGTTATTGGTTATAAGGTCCAGGGCACAAAAACTGGCTTGACTTAAAAAAATACATAATATAGAAAAAAATGTAAAAAAGGCATGATTTTTGTAAAAAAAAAATTATGCCAGCTGGTAGGCATTTGCCCAAAGAGACCAAAAAGATGTGATTTATGTTGAAAGGAAACTCACGGGGCCTAAGTGCAAAACAATTGATTGACCTTATAACGGTCAAAATGGCTGACCTTGTAACCAACAACGACTGTAGTCCACATATTTCGTTACAAAGTTAAAACAGGTTGACGATGCAATGAACAAAGCGGGAAACAATGAAAAAAACATTTAAAGATTGAAGGTCAAATCAGCAAATGACATCATGGTTGGAAGGCGAAATATATTACGACGCGCTTGGTGTGATCCGTTATCTGTCCGTTCACGTTTTTCCTGATGATCAGGGTGATCTTTCGGTTCGCTAAAAATTAACGAAATTAACTCTTGGGATCCCTCTTCGTCGATGTTGCGTACTTCGACAATGCTCACATTTTAGAACCAAAATGTTCAAATTTGTTAACCAACAGGCTCGCAATTTTGGGTATTTGTAGTATGTACCCTGATAGTTCTTTTTGTAGCTTAATGATCGCCACAGTTGTGAACCAAAAATATACAAAAGAAGCCCAATCAAAAAACCGTATACATATACAGGGGGTCTGATTATAACTTATATAATTTATAAGGTGAAGCCCGAAAAAAATTACTTGACCTTAAAACCTTAAAAATAATGATGATTTTGTCATCAAAAAGATGATTTTGTCCAAAAAATATGGCGAGCGGGGGGGGGAGATGATTTGAACTTATAACAGGTCACACCTTGTGACCTTATAACTAGACCCCCTGTATGTTCAATAAAATTGTACCTTGGAGGTCAATTAAACAATAACGATAGTTCATATGCCCTAGTATGGTACACGAAAAAGGGCGCCGATTTCCGGGAGTGTTTAACTTTACATTATATTTTGAACTGTTTCAACGCACTCTGGCGGATGCCCAACCCACAGAAAATCGACGCCCACCCGTACCGCTGTATTAAAAACGGTTTCTAATCAGGGATGTAAAATGGGCGTGCAAGTCCGTAAACGTCATTTTTGAGACCGTTCACGGAGAAGAACGTGTAAAGCCGTGTGTGCAAAATATTCCCGAAATTGAAACCGTTTCACGAATTTACACGAAAAGGTTTCTTTCTAAGGGTTTTCCGACTGGGCCCAAACATGTTAACGTGCCTCTCATGCAAATTATTTGTAAACATGTTAGTCATCAAACACGTTTTTCTCCACAATGAAATTTTTGGAGATAAGTCTTCCAACCCATGTATATTGAATGAAAAAATGGAATTGTGTCTCAAACATATTTTTGAGCAGTTTCTTTGCGCTAGGTTGCTCTGAACTTTTTTACTTTGCGTTCTAATTGAGTACAAACACCATTAATGGCCAAAGGGAGTTAAAATTCGGATTAGTGAGCGATTAATTTAAAGTTTATTTTATCCCGAAAATCAATATTTTGCGTAAACCGATTTCCAACAAGTAACGAATGAAACGTGAAAAAAAAGATTTAGTCAAAAGCCAGGTTAATTCACACACAAACACACGGTTGCAGTAAAGAGAAGGAAAAAAAACAAAACAAAATAAACAAATCATTACCGCCGCGTAATGTGTTTATGACGGCGTGATCCGGAGTGGTGGCGGCTTGAGGAATGGTGATCATCCTGAATCGCCTAGCGAGTTTTTTTTTAACGCCTGCAGCCAATTTTTTTTATTTACCCCTTAGTCAAAACATGACAGGAATTTTATTTCAATTACAAACGACGCCAAAAACATGGGGCTAGTGTAATAACCGGGTTCTGACGTGGTATCATACCGGTTTTTATAACGGGTCAAAGTCGAAAATTGTCGCATTTTCGAGATATCAACCAGATTTTCACCGGTCATCAACACCGGTACGCCAAAGATACCATCCCCAACCTAGGTTACTGCTTTAGCCACATCCATTGGGCACAGTTTTTTTTACAGGGGGGTCTGGTTTTAAGGTCAAGCCCTAAAAAAATTCATCCAAAAAAAGCGTAAAAAGACATGATTTCAAAGATTTTTTCCCAAAACACATACTTCAAAAAAAAAAATTGACTTGACCTTAGTGCAAGAAAAAAATGACTTGACTAAAAAATGACTTGACTAAAAAATGACTTTGACTAAAGTGCAAAAAAGATGACTTGACCTTATAGCGGTCACCTTTTGTGACCTTATAACCAGACCCCCTGAATTAAATTAAATTCCTTTAGGAACATGATATTATGTTCGGTTTAGGAGTTAAAAAATAAATATTGGTGCAGGCGCTAAAAAAAACTCGTCCCTGTAACTGTTCGACACCGTTGACGGTTTTTGAAACCAATTTTCCGTTTTCGATTCGCTCAACGGTTTCGACGCCATTTTCTTGAGTCGTTTTTGTCGTCACTTGTTTCCCATTAATAAAGGCGGTTTGTGACGACACCGAGCGGAAATTTCCACCACCCATTCCGCCAAATCCACCCATTCCGCCGAATCCGCCCATTCCACCAAATCCACTACTGTAGTAAAACATATTATTTTAAGACTAAACGAATCATACCTATAAAATAGGCTATAAAGATCTCAACTGAAAAAGCTANAAAAAAACGTTGAAAAAGGATATCGTAGAAAAGTGGATAACGTTTACAATGAATCAAGTATTATTTGTCGAAAGTGGGTTTGGTATAACGTGGAAAAGGGAAAAAGCGGAAAAGGCATCAAATTTTGATGCCTTTTACACGTTATCCATTTTCTTCGTTATACCAAACATTATAATTTCATATTTCAGACGCTAAAAGTGCCTTTTCCTGGAAACTACCAGAACCATTTAATTACAAACAATTTTTTTTTATTCATTAGCGGAAAGTTGACGGCATAAAATTCTGATTCCTTAAATTTTGGTTTTTACTGGAAAACATCAAAAGTTTCTAAATTTTTGTATCATAAATTGAACTTTTACCGTACAAGTTGTACGTACTTCAGGACAGTAACTAAGAGTAAATCAACCTAAAAACACGTATAGGGGGTAGTCCAATTCTGTGACGATATGTGAGTTTCACTCAAAGTCCCGTGTCGTCCCAGAACGGGACTTTCGTCCCAGAATTAGACTTTTCACTTGTCGTATCTTATGAATTATTAAAGGCTGTTTAAACATGGCTTTGGTGTTCATCATTATTGAAAACGAATATTGGATTACCCCTGTTGTTTCGAGAAACAGTTACCAACTCCAAAGGACTTGTTCGTGGATGAGGGTTATTAAGTGACTGGTCCGCCTAGGAACTTCTTCGTCTGTACGGTATTCTCGAACATCATCGAAACTATCAGACTCGAAGTCGCTTTCCTCCATGTTATGACTTATTTTTTTCTCTGGTCTATTTGCCCTGTTTTTTTTTTTGTTTGTTATTTTTTTCTGTTTTTTTTTTGTGTCAGTTTTATGTCACACAAAAAATGAGCAATCAGGCTTTACAATACCAGTCTACGAGTCAACTATATTTTTGGGAAAATTACCTAATTTATTTTTTGGTGGAAATGGGATAAAGTACCATTTGGATACAGTAGAAAATGGATAAAGTTCAAAAGGGATAACGTATTTTCTGTATAAAGTGTAATTGGCATAATCATAGAAATGGGATAAAGCGGAAAAGGCATCAAATTTTGATGCCTTTTCCGCTTTATCCCAATTATTCGTGAGACCTTTTAAGACAGTACCAAATGTACATGTACCTAATCATATATACTGAACGTACCTAAACATTGTCATTGAGTTACCCATGCCACCGCCCGTTCGTTGACCCCCACCGCCGAAAAAATCGTCATCAAATGGATCGTTAATCATGGTCGGCCCCATCATGCCCATGCCGCCAAACATTCCACCGCCGAACATCGATTGAGACTGCAAATAAGGTGCCCAAAGTACTCTTAAAATGACCCAAACTACAATTTAAATTGTAGCCTAAAGGTATTGCGTAATCTTGCAGAAATGAAAAAAAGATACCCATACGGTATGGGGACTCCCTGACTGTGAGGCGTTGAGCAATTTTCCTATGATTTGTAACGCTATTATGACGTCACCCTCACAGTCTGAGCGTGTGCCATACGGTATGATTTCTCTAAAAAATGACTTATCTTGAAAAAAAACTGACTTGACGTTATAACGGCACAAATAGCTGACCTTATAACCAACCCAACTGTATTTAAAACTTAATTACGAACCCCTCCTGAAAGCCAAATGGATCCTGCCTTTGACTACGCTGACCTCGACGACTCGACTGTCTTTTATGGGATATGAAACGTAAAAAATAAACAGTTTCTGGAAAATAAAAAATTCCAATTTTTTTTTTTAATTTGAAATTTTCATTTTAATAATCCATGCCTGTGCATACCGCCCATCATTTCCTCCATGATATCAAATATTGACCCTGTGCCGAACATTTGTCTGAAAATCTCATTCGGATCCGTAAAATGGAAATGAGAGTGATGATTGAAACCACTATTGCCACTTCGACCACTATTGCCACGAATACCTTCAATTCCTTCCCGATCATAAATAGCACGTTTCTGTGGATCGGATAAGATTTCATATGCCTCAGCGATTTCTAAACAAACAGTTTAGAGAGTTTGACAAATATTTTTAAATACACTACGTAACCCGTTACGTTAACACCATCAAACCTCAAACACTGTTTACATAATGGGGCAGGGAATTTGGTTAAATAATTGGAAAGCGAAATTTATCAAATCCGAAAAAGTGTTAACATAACGGGTTATGTCACATAACCTTATGTGGTCCATTTTATTCTCGCTCCAACTAAAAGTCGAAAAAAGTTTGGAAAAAAGTTTGGAAGTGTTCACAAAACTATTAAATTTACAAAACTATGAAATTAAGAAAAATAACCTAAGACCTTATAAGTTATAACGCAACAAATATCAGATCTTATAACCAACCCCCTGTACTAAAAAATTTTAATTTTCCAAATCTTTCAAATAAAAAATGAACTGACGAGTTTTTCTTCTAGTTTCAAAAAACATAATTTATAATATTTTCCGAAAATATATATAAGGTATATATATATATATATACTTATATATAGTCTTATAAATAAATTATAAATATAAAAATAATGAATACAAAAATATAAGGTCCTTACTCTCAATACGGACGATTGCTTCCAATACGGACGCTTTTTGTGAAAAAAATGTCCCCAAAAGTGTCACAAATGGACACTTTATGACGATTCACCCGAATACGGACGCTATTTTCGAGAATCAAAATCGGCCTTTTTGGAAGTAAGGACTGTAATAAGTTATTTTTATACAATTAGACGATGAAAAATTTGTTCGCTTAACGTTCAAACCTTTGAATTTTTTCTCAGCGGCGTCTTTATTATCTGGGTTTTTGTCTGGATGCCATTTTAAAGCTAATTTTCGATACGATTTCTTTATCTGATCAGAATCTGCATTTGCCGCAACGCCCAAAATTTCGTACAGGCTCATGTTTTCTGTTTTTTTTTCTTTTATTTCTTATCTAGAAAACACATTTAAAAAAATAGTGATTCAGGTATTTGTTTTTGCACAGGAAACATATAGACTCATTTTAAAAACTACCGTTGTTCAATCTCAAATTGCATTTAACGTCAGACTTTTAAAAATCAATGCTAAAAACATCTAAGTCCACAAAAAAAAAACGAACTAATTGATTTTTCATATTTTGCACTAACGCGAACGGTACCATTAACTTAGTGCATCATATATATATGCATTCGCCTTTTAACAGTGCACATTAACCGCTCTGAACCGAGTCGGTAGTTAACTGCGTCAAATGGCTGTGACTATCGCAGACGGACTTGACTTTATAGCGTTCCAAATGTCAGACCTAACAACCACGATTGTAAGAAGGTTAAAAACTTGACCTAAATATAAATAATACAACGTTGATTTTAAGTCAAGTTTATATAAAAAGAGAAATAATAAAATAAACGTCATGGCAGTGAAACAGACAGTCATAAATAATTCAAGTTAGAATCAATCAGTACATATTGGTTAACCCAGAAAAAAAAATAAAAAAAAAGTCAACCGTATAAAGAATACGGTATATTGTACTGTACAGCATATACGTAATACGTATTATGTATGTATATTTTTAATACATCTGGTGGATATATCGTCCCAAAAAATTTCATAACAAAGTTTTACTTCAAATTGATCTAAATCCAGTTTTTCATTATACACCATCTACCTGCTTAAAGTAACAATCAGTTTTTCCTCCTACGCACTAGTTGCTAAAAGTAACTGTTCCACTCCAAATAATATTTTTTGTTCCCTTGTTGGGTTTATTTTAGGCAGGTTGGCGCAGGCATCGGCACATTCGATATTTTACTATCCGACCCGACTCGTTAAACTCGGGTCAGAGACCCGAGCTAAGTTCGAGGCCGGATTCCGGTTGGGGTCTGAGACCCGGCTAAATACTCGGGTCTTGAAATTCGGGTAAAAAACTCGTGTCTAGACCCGAGCATAAAATTATAACCAACCCGCACCCGACCCGAATTGGGTCAGAAAAACTCCGGTTTGGACCCGAAAACGAATGTCGGGTACGGGTTTACTCGGGTAGGAGATCGGGTCGGTACCCGAGTGCCGACCTTTGGGTAGGCAAAGTTACGCCGCAGAACTGTTAGTTTTAGCAAGTAGTTTGTAGACGGAAAACTGACGGTTACTTTAAGCAATTAAAATTTCTCGAATAAAAATATACATTTTTTTGAATAGCGATTCTAAACCACGTTATATAAACGTTCTTTTGTTAGGAAGTTGTACTGAATGACTATTTTTTGATACTGTTTATGGTCTTCAAAAATCGGCAGACAACTTTAGTCACGGCCCATGTACATTTAGTCTTATGACCAATATTGCACCTTGGGTCACCCAAGTGTGATGACGCAAGTTTTTTTTCTCAATTTCGAAAGTTGCGTCTTATATTAACCCTGTCAAATGTGAACTAAGAATAAGAGATAGATTCAGAAAAAAGCCAAGTATTTCGAAACCATAACGCCTCCAAAATTGGTGAATCTCAATTTCAAGGAATTCTAAGTTTTTCTTACTTAAACCGAACATTTTCAGTCTCTTAATCACCCGTCACTGTATTTTTCTGCATTTAATTGGTTTCTTAACAACTCATCGATTTACTGTTTATTACGCTATCGACCACCCTCAACGGTGAATTACCTGTTAATAAAAGGTAAGAACAATTTGTGTTTATTTATTATCAATATCGACCAACTAAAAATAATCCCTCAAAAGACTAGTTGGCTTAGGGGAGCGGTCACGGGTAAGGACCATACGGTATGGTCCATACCGTATGGTCAAATTATAATCATTTAAACTGTCTAACAGGCCATCTCTATTAAGCTTCCCCGAAATTATGCTAAACCGGAATATCAGCAAATATAAGAAAACCCAATAATCCACATTAGTACTTTTTACGGAAAACTATTTTGAACATCAAGTTTTGGTAAGAATTTTCTCTGATATGGCTCTATACTCGGCTAAAATTAAACTCTTTACAAATTATGTTCAGAAATCATTAAAAACGTGATTTCATATCCAATTTTGTCTCGCCATGTCTGCACGAGATACTCAGACATTTTAAAGGAAAAATTTACGTTCGGTTACGTTGAGGTCAAACTACAAGGTGTAACGTAGAGTGTGAACGCGAGTCGTGCATTTTGTCAAAAACGTACGCAAAATTTTCACCCTAATTTTCAACCCCAACTCGGAAAAAACATTTTTAATTCCGGAAAATTCTAGTTCGACACACCATATTTTATAATTTTACTCCACACAATACATGACGAAACGTTTTGGTAAAAAAAAAACTGTGAAGACAACCCCCGTTTTGTTATGATAACCAGTGTTAAGATAACTGTTTAGGGGATGAAAAAGTGTTGGGCCTCTTTGTACACATATTCATACTTTTGAACATTTACTTCTTATAGGGCCAAAACCAAAATGTACGAACCGATTATTAACAAATATATGAAAGACAAATGAACTGTAATTGACAAAAAAAAAGTTAGGTCGTTGTTTAGCACCGCACAAAATTTTTGTGGATTTTCCGAGGATTTTTTCAAAAATCCGATTTTGTTTTAATTCGACCAGCAATTATCGCTAATTCCAGTACAGGTTGAGAAGGTTCCGGTGGAATAGTTTCCCAGGTAATCTTTCCCTTAAAAATTTACATTTGTCTGCCAAAAACCACAATTTTGTGCGGTGTTAAAAAACCACCTTATTCAAGTCCGGTCCGCTGTTCCAAATCAATGGTTTTTCGGGTGATTATAAATGATTTGGTAAGTGATTCCAAAAACATTGTTCGAATGAAATTGATTTCGAGCTGCGTGTAATTGGCGATCTTGTAAATACCCCCATTCGCCGGAATTCCCTCCGTACTNTAACTGTCTAGGGGACGAAGGAGTGTTGGGCCTCTTTATAGACGTATTCATACTTTTGATCATTTACTTCGTATAGGGCCAAAACCAAAATGTACGAACTGATTATGAAACACAAATGAACTGTAATTGACAAAAAAAAGTTAGGTCGTTGTTTAGCACCGCACAAAAATTTTTGTGGGTTTTCCGAGGATTTTTTCAGAAATCCGATTTTGTTTTAATTCAACCAGCAATTACCGCTACTTCCGGTTGAAAGAAGGTTCCGATGGAATAGTTTGCCTTAAGAATTTACATTTGTCTGCCAAAAACCACAATTTTGTGCGGTGTTAAAAAACACCTTATTCAAGTCCGGTCCGCTGTTCCAAATCAATGGTTTTTCGGGTGATTATAAATGATTTGGTGAGTGATTCCAAAAACATTGTTCGAATGAAATTGATTTCGAGCTGCGTGTAATTCGCGATCTTGTAAATACCCCCATTCGCCGGAATCCCCTCCGTACTGCGATGCTCAAGAAGATTGCGCGATGAAAGACGCAGTTTGGCTATGCGAATATTCCAGATATCCTTAAAAAATGTTTTTAATTGCTAGAACATTTTTTATGTACAGGGGGTCTGGTTATCAGGTCAAGCCCTTGACCTTAGTGCAAAAAAATGTCTTTACCTTATAAGGGTCACACCATGTGACCTTATAACCAGACCTCAATCGGTAATTACTAAATCCAAAATTTTATGTGGGTTATGCCTATAAATTCTCAGGTATCCACTTTGGTCGTAAGACAAATGTAATTAGAATTCTAAAAAACAAGAAAATCGTAAAAAGACACAATCCTGATTTTTTCCCAAACCGCATGCTTTTGATTTGACCTTAGACGCAAAAAAAATCAATGACCTGGGCACTAAGGTCAAGTGCAACAAAACGCACTTGACCTTACAACGGTCATACAGTATGACTCATACTGTATGACCTTATAACCAGACCCCCTTATGTTATATGTTACCTGGATGAGTTGACCTATTTCATCGGCGTCTTTCATATTTTCCGAGCAATTTTTCAAAATGATTCGGGTCAATTCGCGATAGTTGCTATGTAATGGTTTTGTTGCTTGTCTTTGATTTTCCTCTAATTCCTCATTTTGAAGCCATTCCTTTAATTGCTCAACCGATAACCAATCTGGTTGATGAACGATTGCCAGGCCACGTTGCTGTTTAAAAAATCAAATATTACAATTAACTAACATAAAGCTTAAACATACCCGAGTGCAATTCACCGCGTGAAAGTTACCCGAGTTTACCCTTACCACGGACAAGGGTACAAAATCTAGTCAGCAGTGTCACAAAGACTTATAAATACAAGGGGAGTTGGTTATAAGGTCAAGGTCTAAAAAACTTACCTTAAATGCATTTAAAAAACTGACCTTAAATGCACTTTAAAAAAATGACCTTAAATCCATTTTAAAAAAGTGACTTGACCTTATAACCAACCAATTTTTTTCCTTGGATACAAAAATTATGATTTTTTAGGAAAAATATGGGGGGAGGTCTTCACCCAAAAAACTGAAAAAAGATGTCTTGTATGATTTCCATGGAAAAAACTGACTTGACCTTTGTGCAAAAAAAAAACTGAAGTCAGTTGGAACTTATAACGGCACAAATGGCTGACCTTATAATCAACACCCTGCATATAACCAACCCCGCATATCATATAAATGCGTACCTTGAGATTAATAGCCATCCAAACAGGAATTTTTGCCGGAACACCGGGTGTAAACGGACCAAAATCGCCGGAAATAAATTCCCGCCGTTCCAGGCTAAACCGTGGCGTAATTTTGATCATTTCATCTTCGGCCAAAAACTCAATTTCAGCCGGCGAAATGGTACACATTCTAGAGCAAGAGCCGATCAACAAGGCCTTCTGAAGAATTTCGTTTATTTTACACAAATGTTGGGTGTTGTAAGATATTAATACATTAAAAGTATTCACAGATTAAGGATAGGGTGTCCGCGAGCTAATACTAAATCTAATAATAATTTTGAAATTAGACCTATTTTATTTTTTATACATCCTCAAAGATTTAAAATGATTTTTCAAAAAATCACAAATTTATTGGTTTTAAAAACAAATCAAAAAAAAACTCAAAGATCAAAAAATCCGGTTCATTTACAGGTTTAGCTCACCCTGAAGGTTTTTTCGGGGTATTTTTTTAAATAAAAAAATTGCCAAACTGATTCCTAGAGCTCCCAGTTGGATGTATGTAACAATTGGTTAACCGTTTTATTAAACTATCATGACATATGAACTGTTTCCTAAAGTGATCGGTGTCACAAAAAAATTAATTTAAATATTGTAATTGACGTTCAGCGGTGCCGGAAATTTCGGGAGAAAGTACCCATGTCACAGAAAATTTATATGAAACAACGTCTAGAAGTTCCGAAAAAGGCATTGCACAATATTAGACATATTTTTTTATGTAATACTGATTTTGAAAGTTAGAAAATAAATGTTCGTAGACACCCTAGCTAGGCCTAGTAAGCAATATCTTTAACAGATGTAGGTTAATGCTAAATGAGGAGATAATGAAGGAAGTGATGCATTTTTGGATGAAAGAATTCAGCAGAGAATCGGTAGCGGTTAATTCGCAAAAAAAAACATGGTAAAAATTGATTTGTTTTTACCAAATCGTTTTTTGTTTTCCGAGGGGCATATTCTTGCAGATAAACCGGTGCCAATCAGAAGAGTACAGAAGTTCAATATTACGTAGTTAATTTTGAGGATTGTGACGTCACATCATGATGCGATAACTCCGCATAGCGCTGGAAGAAAAGGTTCTTGGCAAAAGTATACAGTTCAGCGTCAAGATGATTCAATTCGCCAATCTGCTTCAGCAAATCATTCGAAATATTACTTAAAAAAGACCATTTATATGTGTAGGGGATTGCTTATAGAGTACTACCGGTTTAGTTTCATGAAAATCATCCGAGTGTTTCTAGTATATACCGTGTCGGCATATTTTACGATGATATAAAGACCAATTTTTCCCCTTTTTATTTGGAACTGGGGTGCCCGCCTTTCTCCCCTGTTTATAAATGCCGAAGTAAAGGTCGTTTTCAATTTAGGTGGTGACAAAATATAAATAAAAATCCCTGGAGTATGATACAAGGTATGATCAAAAATTTTTTTGCAACGGATAGAAAAATCTTTGAGCATTTTGGGGCGCTCAAAAAAAAGTCCGATGTATGACCGGAAGTACTGGAAAAAACCGGTTAAAGTACAAAAATACCGGTTTCTCGAGAACCGCTCGGTATTTTTTTTTCTTATTTGGGGCATATAATCCATTTTTCATGAGGAATTTTTCATGAGGTTCTTTCCGGTACTTCCGGTCATATATCGGACTTTTTTTTGAGCGCCCCAAAATGCTCAAAGATTTTTCTATCCGTTGCAAAAAAAAATTTTGATCATACCTTGTATCATACTCCAGGGATTTTTATTTATATTTTGTCACCACCTAAATTGAAAACGACCAAAGGAAGGCACCCCAGTTAAAAATAAAAAAAACGGAAAATTTGTCTTTATATCATCTTAAAATATGCCGTCACGGACCGTGACTCACGGTAGGCGAATTTTCATGAAACTCAACCGGCATAATAAGGAAAAGCAGTAGAGGCGTTGTTCGCGCAACTAAAAGCCCAAAAATACATGATTTATGTTGAAAAATCTGATTTGACCACGTATAGCTAGGCTCATCCACATTACGGCTTGGTAAGTCAAGGTTGGTAATTTAGGAATTACCCTACAATTAATGTTATATTTGAGATTACCTGAGTGCTTCAGACGAGTGTGTGGTATTCCAGGCGGTAAATGCGGTACCAAAGTGAAGTGGCTGGAAAGCATGCTCAAATAAAAGCTCACTGGCAACTTGATATTCCACCAAGCCAAACCACCTCATTTGAGATAAATTACTCTTCGCCGATTCAAGCATTTTTCTATGGGATAACATATTTAATAAGATATACCACCTGTCTACGGAAGTTAACAAAACGATGGGGAATTAGATGTTAACTTCCGTGAATTTGTTAACTTATTTCAAACCTTTGAAAGATATGAAAATAAGGAATAAAAACTTTCCCTATAGGGACTTGCTAGTTGCTGTTTTTGGAAAAAAACGTGTCTTTTTCGAAAAGTGAAAATATGACAAAATTTATTTGGAACTGCTCGTAAGGTCTTTTTTAGAAAAAGTAACAGTTTATTTTTAGCGGTTTTATTATAATAAAATCGCTAAAAATAAATACAGAAGGTAGGCCAATTCCGGAACGCTTTGCGATTTTGAGCCAAAGTTCCTTTTTGTTCCGGAATTGGACTTTTGGCCCAAAAACTGTTCCGGAATTAGACTTTTTCGTTCCGAAATGGGACTTCAAATCTTTTTTGAAATAAAAAACGTTCCGGAATTGGACTTTTTTCCGGTAACTGTTCCGGAATGGGGTGTTCCGGAATCGGCCTACCCCCTGTATTATGTTTTTTATTCTAAAAAAGACCTGATGAGCAGTTCCAAATAAATTTTGTCTCATTTTCATTTCTTGAAAAAGACACGTTTTTTTCCAAAAACAACAACTAGCAAGTCCCTTTTCAAACATAAAATTAGCGCTGAAATACAATTGTAATGACGTACCTTTCAATTTCCTTTGTAACATTGTTGAAGGTTGATAAGTGATCGTAACAGTCGATTAGTTTAAGGTCGGCTAACATTCTAGTTTGTCGATTGAATGCCAGATTATAAGGACAATTGGTGAAGTCGGATAAACTTACCCCCGACCAATCAGTATTATTGGGAAAGCAACGATTCCATAAATTATCATGTGTGGCATTATTGCAGGTTAATGTTGAGGTTCTCCTGTGATGGGGATTTTAATAATTATTATAAAAAATAATTCTAAAATTATACAAATTTTTTT
>SCLG01000135.1:445920-463037 GCA_004367875.1 Oikopleura albicans
TGCTTCAAAAGTCTTACAATTTTAGACCGGTAATAAAAACTTGTCAGACCTTTTACACTTCCTTTAGGTCACCTCTTTAAACGCCATGATGTAAACCAAAAAAGACCATATAGACTCCCCCTCATGATAAGGGCCACCTTATAATAGGGGCCACTTTTTCAGAAGACAAAAGTGACCCTTATCATGAGGGGGGAGTGTAGATGTTTTTTGCTTAAAAGATCGTAAATTACAAATCGATATATTTCGTAAAACTTTACCTCGTCGACAATAAGTGATTGAATGACTTCTTGGAGGGATTGAGCTTTACTGAGGCCAGAAAAGGCGGCAAAAGCTTTGAACATCTCGTCCTTCAAAAACTATAAAAGAAAGGTTAAGAAAAATCAATTAAACAATAATAACAGGCTCATGCTACACCCAACACCTACTGTGCGCACACACTTAACAAAACATTATACACTATTGGAGGTCTTCCAAAAAAAACAAAAAAAAAACGTAAAAAAGACATGATTTTAAAGATTTTGTCCCAAAAAGCATGCTACTCACAAAAACTGACTTGACCTTATAACGGCAAAAATGGCTGACCGTATAACCAACTCCTCTGTAAAAATATTTACAAATGTGTTCTTTAGAATATTTGTATGGAGCCCGTGCACACAGTATAATACATCTACACAACACCACTTTTTTGTGTATATGCTAAGGTCGTACCGGACTTCCTGCTTCCTCACCCATAATTAAGACTTGTTATTCGGCCCCACTCATTATGCATCTTTTGAATATCAAAATAGTAATAACCAAATTGCCTCCAGTCATTCATATTTTTTTATTTACGTAGTTTCGGTTCGCTTTGACCTTACACGCGCTTTATAAAATATACTAAGATTTGTTTTTGCCTATTTTTGATCAAGTAATATACATGACAGGTATAAACCGAGACAAACTTGTTTTTTCTAAGGTTTATCACATCAATCAATGATAAATTATACTTGATTGATAACAGTCAAATACATATTTTCTAATTATTTTGTCTCGACTATTTTTAACCAAAAATGTATTTGAGTGACAACCTTGCACATACCTCGAAAAAAAAGTTTTAGACTTTGCGTCCTTTAAGTCTTAAAGAGTCCAAATAGGGTTTTCGCGGAAAATACATCTACGAAACACAGCGTTGCCGTATATAGACACTTTATTACAACTACGAAAAATACTAGTAGAATCTACTAAGTAGAAATCTCGTGTTGAAGTCATGCCGAGCGAAATGAAAAAAACATGCATATTGAACCCGGCAATCTCTGGTCATAGTTATGCTAGAACACCTGGCTACAATTAATTTGTACAACAAATTAACCAAACATTTTTTTAGGTTTGGGCTTAATACTGCAAATATACCGTATACAGAACGCTGAAAATTTTATAGGGTGGTTAAAAAATCATAGTGGCTAGCGAGGGGAGGTCTTCGCTACAAAATACATGAATTGTATTGGAAAACAACGGATTTAACTTAACTCCCAGGGGGAAAGTGCGTGTATATACACACGCAAATTATTTTTTCGTAGATTTAAGGCATATGGAGGCCCCGTAGGGCAAAACGGGTATTGCTGACCCCCCTCAACTTTTCGAGAAAATTCGATTGACGGTCTTTTTTTTTGCCTAGGTTTCAAACAGCTCTCTTGGGGGCTCTGGTGGCCCAGATCAATTTCTGAATAATCAGATCGACGTAGTTTGACGAGCTATACAACTTGGCTTTACAAGTTTTTTGAATTATTGTGAATTTTTTAAGTGCGTGTTTATTTATATGCATTTTCCCCCTACGGGTTCCCAAAAACTCCTTCCCCCTGAGAGTTAACCAACACCCCAGTAGCATATCAGATCCAACTTTCGCCCAGGAAGATTTGAAGGTCCGGTTCGATGGTTAGATATACAGGCCATTATTTCATTATAAACAAATTTAAGCGTTAGTGGTTTTTAATGAAGATGTTCACCTGAATGTTTCGCCTGCTTCTGTCGGGTTTATTTGACACATAATTTAGCTTAATTAATTATAATTGATAAATAGTTTTTAGTTTACAGCTTTGCCAAATAATAGACTAAAAATAAGATTTTGCTATATAACTTGTACTGGCTTCAGTTTCTCGAAATTACAGTCATTACTCCTTTTTCGGACGATTGTTCATTTTTCGGACGCTTTTTCGAGAACCGAAAACGTCCGAAAGGGAGTAAGGACTGTATTGGCCATTTTAAAAAATGATAATGATATACACCACCTAACACGTTATGTTAACACCATTAAACGTCCAAAACTGTTAACATAATGTAACTTTGTTAACATAATGTGGTAGGGCGTAGGCGGAAAAGTTGGGAGAATTTTTTTTTCTGGTAACATAATGTAATATAGGGGTTGTTTGTTAACATAATATAATTTAGGGGTTTGTTGTTAACATAATGTAATTTAGGGTTGTTTTTTCTAGATCTAGGAATAGCGCAATTCAATTTTTATCGCATTTTCTTTATTTTGTCAAATTGATCATTACAAAAATCGGGATAAATGAAATGAGTCAAACCAAAAAACGTCGATACCATAAGTTATGAACTTTATAAGAGAAATTATAGAAATATCTAATGAAACAACTGGCCTTTCAGGTCACCAGATTCATATCGTTGTTAACATAACGTGTTAGGGCGTGAGCGGAAACCGAGGTTCATCAAATCTAAAAAATGCTCACATAGAACGTGACAGAAAACTGTTAACATAATGTTACTTTGTTAACATAATGAGTTTAGACGTAGGTTATTGTTAACATAACGTGTTAGGGCGTGGGCGGAAAACGAGGTTGATTAAATCCCAAAAAGTGTTAACATAATGTAACTTTGTTAACATAACGTGTGTTAACATAACGTGTTAGGTGGTGTATATTAAAAAAAAAAAAGAAAAAAATGCGTNATACTTCAGCACTCATGGATGAAATTCAAAGCCATACATAATGAAATTGACTATCTAAATGAATTCCAACGACAAATAAAAAATAACATTTGTGGTCTTCAAAGTCTTTAACCCTCAGACACCAGAAAGCAATGATAACTAGACTAGTACAATTTGATGTGCCTGAGAGTTAACTCCTGGCTGAACGGTCGTTTAATTTTGATCAATTTGAATGAAAGTTATCATTATAGCGTTCCAAATAGTTATAAAAGTTACTTTGTATCAATTAAAATAAAATTGACCGTGCGTCCAGGAGTTAAAATAAAATCACGAAAATGACTTACCATTGCACCAGCACCGTGGTAGAAATGATCATTGTAGATAATATAAGTGGTCCATCCCCCACTTTTCACGATGAAATAAATATTTGAAATAACTGACCCCAAAATGGTCAGACCCAGCAAAATCGTATAGGCGAAAATATGCGTCGAACGCTTATGCAAAATCGTTCGGCATATTTTGAAGGAAAGGGTAAATAGGGCGATGAAATAAATAAACAGCGAAAATAATATCATTTTGGCTGATATTGGAAGTTGATATAAATGACTGTATACATCTGAGCATAAACACGCAGGAGCCAAATATCCTATCAGAAACCACAGGACTAAAATAAAATTTTAGCATTCAAAAGCATAGGTATACACGGTTAAAGGGCCGGAAACTGACTTCACATTATAACTTATAATTTATAACCCCCAAAAGTTGTTTTGTTAACATAACGGGTGTTAACATTATGGCTTATGTGGTTTATATTAATATAAATACAAATAAAAAAAATATGATTTATGATTTTTATGAAACCATTTCCAAGCTCTTACAACACATATTGATAACCACCAACAAAAAAATATTATTGATATATTTACCTGACGCAGAAACAAATAAACACATGGCTGTCAAGATGAGGCTAACATGACTGTAGTATTCTATATGTGGCGGACCTTCAGAATCTTCGTATTGACGCCCTTTGCATTTCGGAAGCCTTAAAACATGGTGTCAAAAACATAAAATGGGATAGGTAAACGATTTTCGCACGTTCTGGATATTAACCCGAGACCGTACAGCGATAACACATGTGTCCTCATCGCGAGTTTTCATTTTAAATGTCATTACCAGTACATTTTTTGATCTCAAATTTTTGCATGATGATTGTTAATATCATTGTTGAGACTCATAATAAACCGATTTTTCTGTATTTTTATTTCTAGTGGAGTTATTTCGTATTAAAATTTATAAATTTAATTAAGCGTGACGGATGTACGGTCCCGGGTTAAAAACTAACACAGTAATAAGAACTAAATATACGAGGCATTGTTATAAGATCCTTGGCAGGACTTTCCAAAAGTATAATATTTATTTTAATAAACCATATCATATGGTCCATATGGTTTTAAGGGGATCTTCATCCCTTAAGGGGATCTTCATCCAAAAAAAAAGCTTCAAAAGACATGATTTTGAAGATTTTTTCCAAAAAAATACTTCTCAGAAAAAAGTGACCCGACCCGTGCAAACAAAAAAACACTGGTTTGACCTTAGTGCAAAAAACTGACTTGACCTTATAACCAACTCCGCTTATATGATTATAAGACCACAGCGGCCGAAATCAACTAGACGTTAGAAAACTCCTTGTAGTAATGAGAAGGTCGGCAAAAATCCTGATAAAAGTGGACCCAACCTAAATGGACCCAGATTTTTACCCGAATCAGACCCAAAATTGGGTAAATTTTAGCACAAAAATTGGGGTCTAATTGGGTCGAATCAGGGTAGGGTAAAAATGTGTCGACCTCGGGTAGTAATTCCCAATATTATTCTCTATATATTAAAAAGATTTGTTGACTTACGAAAAACAGCAGGCCATTTCACCGGTGAGAGAATCGTACGAATAACTTGAAGATATGTCAGACTGGTGATGATGATGATGCTCCGCATGTCTTATATACTCGTCATCGTCTGAGTCAATCGTCGAACTTTCTCTCGACATATTTTGTAAGTTTGAGGTCATTATGGGTTGACCTGGGGCAGATGGGGTCAGGCGATTGGGCTCGGGCGTCGTCAGCGTTTCAATTTCGGTTTCGTCGCCTGCCCGCAATACCATATCGATTTTCTCTTTTTTTTCTTATTTTGTGTTATTTTTTTGATTTCAGTCTAAATCAATCACTAAACAAACATTGATAAATTTATTCGGCATCTCTTGAAATAACTCTCAACAAAATTTGAGCCAATGAGAAAACGAATAAAAACAGAAGAAAAGTTTAAAAATGAGAAATGCATCCCCTCTAAATGAACCGCCAGCTGAGAGATTAATGACTCGCGCATAAATGGCGCCCCGCCGCGCGCAACATTTTGTCTCCGAACTTGTTGAAAACTATATTTCGGAGTTGTAGATATTTTGCAACTATATCCCTACTTTTATTTTTTTTTCAAAGGTATTAAAGTGCTCAAGTCAACTCACGAGACTTTCGAAACTAACTTAACCCCGCACCGTA
Source organism: Oikopleura albicans (assembly GCA_004367875.1). Taxonomy (NCBI): domain Eukaryota; kingdom Metazoa; phylum Chordata; class Appendicularia; order Copelata; family Oikopleuridae; genus Oikopleura; species Oikopleura albicans. The sequence continues at coordinate 451,387 of SCLG01000135.1, forward strand.
TTTGTTTTTAAAAACACTCAATGCCTTTGTTATCATTGTTTCCACAAGCAAACAAACTTTCATCCCCCTAAGATATATTTTTAAGTATGGGAATGAGGTACACCAAAAACTTGGCCTTAATATTTTTGTAGACATAAATATTTTTGTTTGATTTGAATCAAAAAAATCAATTTACAAAACATTAATGATGAACTTTTGCCAGCGGTGATACGGATATCCGGTCATCATCTAAAAAAATCGTAAAAAGACATGATTTTTTTTTCCAAAAAAGCATGCTACTCAAAAAAACACTGACTCGACCTTAGTGCCTGAAAAAAATGACTTGATCTAAGTGCAAAAAAAAAACTGACTTGACCTTAGTGAAAAAAAAAACTGACTTGAACTTAGTGCAAAAAAACTGACTTGACCTTATAACGGCACAAATGGCTGACTTTATAACCACCCCCTGTACTACGGACAGTATGTCGGTGCAAGGAAACCCCGGTTTCTCTTAGACGCGTATCAGTTAAACTTACTCCAAATTAGTATATTGAAGTTACTCAGTAACTTTAAGCCCTAAATCAACATCGTGAAATTAATTACGCCATTCATGCTGCATCTATGCTTACATTTCGTAGTTTTTCTTTTTTTTATAGTAAATTAATCTTACAAGATACTTGTGTAAGGGCAAAAGTGTAAAAACTCAAGTCTACTTGAAATTGTGTCTGAAGCTGTTAGTTATACTGATAAGTAGTATTCATGAAAAATGCTTTATTATAATGCAAACACTCTTTAACACTCGCACTTTTTTTTGTCTTTAGAAAAGGTCAGTGTCTCAATTAGTCCTTGCCTCCGTGGGAAATTTTCCAGTGACTCCCCTAACGAAAAAAAGTCGTGGGACCTGAACACAAAAATACCTCAAACCTTACTTACTCCCATAAGGGGCGGCTCGAAAACAGCCGTTATGGGAGTAAATATTGTAACGGAAAATACTAAAACTACCCGCACTGCATTCTCTACCATTAAAAACATACAAAAAGCTCCAAAAAATGAATTGACCTTAATGCACTCCAAAAAATGTGACTTAACCTTATAACCATTAACCATTTTATAACCTTATAACCTTAACCATTTTCAAAATTTATTTAAAAAGATATTATTTTTCCCAAAAAATATGGCGAACGCGGGGGGGAGGTCTTCACCCAAAAAAGTGAAAAAAAATATGATTTATATTGAATAAAATTGACTTGACCTTAGTGGAAAACATGACTTGACCTTATAACGGTCACACATTGTGATCTTATATATAACCAGACCCCCTTTAAGATTTCTATGAAAACACCATTTTATAACACAATCTTATTATAGTTTATTGCAAATCAAGGAAGTTATCAATATTAATAAACGTGAACAATATTTACACAAGTCGTTTTTAGCATTTCGAACGTTTTCATTTTCTTTCTTTTTAAAGATAAAGGTTTTTAAAAGGGAAGAAAATTATACAATTATCTAGAGTATAAGTTAAACTGTAAAAAAAGACAAAGAGGCAAGTGGTATGGAATTTCATGTACAGCAGTTTTCAGAGGATGTTTGGTGACATGGCGCGAGTAGGAGAAAGCGATCTCCAGCTGGAAAACAAAAGCACGGCTCATAGGGGTTACAATAGGTTTAAATTTGCAAGAAAAGTACACATACGTATAGCTACAGTCCTTACTCTTTTTTTTGTGAAAAAATGTCCCAAAGATAGTCCAAAAATGGACACGGTGAATTATTCACCCCCATCATTTATTTTCCAAAATAACAAACGTTTGTATTGGAAGTAAGGACTGTATTTCTATAGCCGTTTCTGAACCAATAAATTCATCACCATGAGAAGTGGACACAAAAGATAAACTGGTAGACACCCTCTCTAGAGCCTAGGCAGTTATCTAGCAGAAATGGAAAGTTTCGTCAAAAATCGACCATTTTACCTTTCTTTATACTAGGACCTTTTGGACACATGTTCGTGAAAACGTCTCAAATGGGANTGTTATGTGTAACTTTGCAAATAGTAATACATCACCTACCTGCTTAAAGTAACAGTCAATTTTTTCCGCCAACGAACTACTTACTTTAAGTAACAGTTCCACTTAAAGCAACAGTTTTTTGTTCCATTTTTTGAGTTTTTTAAGCAGGTAGGCGGAACTGTTACTCTAAGCAGGTAGTGCGTAGGTGAAAAAATTGACTGTTACTTTAGGAAGGTAGGTGGTATATGCTATTTAAACCTATGTATCCCATATTTCGAATACTACGTTATATTTTATTGCTTTCAAATTAAAATCTACATTTGCTGAGTTTGGCAATTTTGAAGCGTAATGTAACATTTTGGCAGAACCTATTTGTTTCGTAAATATTTCCAAAAAACGGCCAATTTGTAAATTTTAACCGGGAAAAATATTTAGCATAAATTTTATGTGTAATAATAGTTATCTCAGATAACTTATCTGTCACGGATAGGTTAACATCAACTTATAGGTGATATCCTACAGGAGATGTGCTTACAAGATACAGTTTTTTTATGAAATAGCCGTGAAATACTTTTACATCTACAGTCCCGACCTTCCAATTGTGCACCCTCCAATTGTGCACGACTGCCTAATTGTGCACTTTTTCAGGAAATTCAACAANCGCTTTAAAAATGTACAAAAATATGATTCAATTAAACGAGTACGACCGGGTGATGTACGACGCACAACGACAAGGACGAATTTCATTTTACATGACCAACTATGGATTTGGGTTTGACATTCATGCACCACCAAAAAAAAAATAATACAATTTGCACGGAATAATAATTTTATAGAATTATTATTAGATTTAATTGATTTGTTGCAATTGTAAATGACCCATAAAACAGAGAGGAAGCTGCCCAAATTGGATCAGTCGCCGCTTTAAGTCCAAACGATCTAATTTATGCCCAGTACAGAGAAGCTGGCGTCATATTTTATCGCGGATATACAGTAAGCTCTACTTTTGATCATAATTTAATTTGCCAACTAGATTCGAATAATTTTTTCGTTATTTTTTCGCTTTTTGTTATCTCACCGGTCAATTTAAAGATTAGTAAATTATCACAGTTCTTCAAAAAAATTTTTAATCCAATTTATTCGTTGAACAGTGGGCTAAATGAACTGAAAAATTCAACCTAAAACCGTTAAAAACTGCTAAAATAATTAAAAAGAATTAGAAAATAGTAATTAAAAAGTTAATCAAATTCTTCAGTTAGCTGGGCTCTTAATCTCATGGAAATTCTTAATTTATAATATAATATTATTAATATTATATCTGAAATTGAAAAAAAAAATGCATTTATGATATGGGCCATATCATATGGCCAATCACAAGGCCTTGTGATTCAAGTTGTGACCATCGACTTTACTGAAGAAAACAAGATATCACATACTCAAAACAACAAAGTGCATTTGCTTGTTGTTGTTTTTTCAACTGTGCTTACCCGTCCTTAATGTAGACCCCTTAGAATCTAAGGCTTAGATTTTCATAAATATGAATGTGTCATTGTGTTCACATTGTTGGCCTCTCTCAGATAAGCTAAAACTTGGTACATTTATTTTTTTTTTCAGCTTCAACAAGCATGTGATCAATGCTACGGTAACACAGATGATATTGGCGCCGGTCGCCAAATGCCGGTTCACTACGGATCCCGGGAGTTGGGTTATGTGACCATTTCATCGCCCCTCACCACACAATTACCCCAGGCGGCCGGTTCCGCATATGCGCTTAAACGTGCCGGCGAACAACGCGTCGTCATTTGTTACTTTGGTGAAGGAGCCGCCTCCGAAGGTGATGCTCATGCCGCATTCAACTTTGCCGCCACACTCAACTGCCCAGTTATCTTCTTTTGTCGTAATAATGGATTTGCGATTTCGGTGCGTAAAATAGCCATTTGCTTTATAAAATGTTATAACTTATTTTTGCATGATTTTCTAATTGAAAATGAAATTAAAAACTAGATTAATTTGTTAACCCCCAAACACGATTATTTAGCACATCCCTAAACACGAGGCCGGACGTTTGTCCGGCCCCTTGTTCACTCTTTTCGGATCGTTCGTAAATGCTCATGAGCAAATCAATGGCCCCGAATCGAATAAGCATACTCCCCGACCATCCTGGCCCACTTTTTGGGACATTTGACCACATTTGATTCCTGCGACACTTTTTGGTCGATTTGACCACAAAAAACCCACGATAACAGACCGTTAAAAGTAGCCAAAAGTGGTTATTTTCGGTCGTTTGGAAAACGGCTCTAATAGGAGCGTACCCTATGCGATTAAGAGTATTAATTTAAGACTGTACATTCAAATTGAAACATAAATTTTTTTAACAACCACGGTAGAATAGGGATCGTAGTTAATAGTTTTCTACTAGACACCAATTGAAGATCAATATAATGGAGATGGAATTGCTTGTCGGGCACCCGGATACGGTATGATGTGCATCCGAGTCGACGGAAATGACTTGATGGCCGTTTTTAACGCAACGGCAAAAGCGCGCGAAATTGCCCTTGCTGAAAAGCGGCCAATCATGATTGAAGCAATTACATATCGGTAATAACTATTTTAATGACTTCATCTTGGTCATTGATAATGGTTATTTCATAAAACCGATGAGTTTCGAAAAATAAAATTCTCTTATGAGTAGCCATTGGTAGATTTCTTGTTTCAAACTCATCGATTTTATGAAATACAACGTTTATTTGAGGCACTTCGTTTTAATGATATTTGACCGCCTCTGATCTCAATGAATGATCTAAAATTTGACTATTTTGATGAAATTTGACCATTTTTAATTGTTAATACTTCAGCATCGTAACTTTTAAAACGTAACCGTGTAAACTCCTACAGGACATCCCTTTAGTTAAATGTTGTATTTTAGTCAAGGTCATCATTCAACGAGTGACGATTCATCCCGATACCGTTCTATTGACGAGGTGAACATGTGGCAAAAGACGGACCACCCTATCTCCCGATTCCGGCAGTATATGTTTGCTCGGGGCTGGTGGTCCCAGGCCGAGGATGAGCAGCTCCAAAAGGAGCTCAAAAAGGACGTCCTGACGGCTCTGGTGACGGCCGAAAAGAAAAAGAAGCCTTCGATTGCGTCCATGTTCGAGGATGTTTATGATGTGCCGACGGATGCCCTCAATGCGCAACATGCCGAATTGCGCGAACATTTGAAACAATATAAGCGACATTATGACTTGAGCAACTTTGCCGAGGACTAACTTCTATTATTGGACATACTCACTGCACTTTTGTTTGAAGGGCCAGTTTCACTGATTTCCCACATGATAAATCTGAACTCGTTAAACGTGTCGAAAATTATGATCATTTTTTCTTGACGGTTAACTGAGTTCTTTTGTACAAAGATGTGAAATTCATGAAACTGACACCTTATTTGATTTTATTGTGCCGGTTTTTACCTTTTTATGAACTATTTCACAAATTCATGAGAAAAATATAAAAAAGTAGCTTTTTCGATAAGTTACGTTACACAGTCTTGGATCTTTATAAGGGCAGTTTTAACCAGAAAAAGTGGCTGTAAGGAGCGCATTTTTTGGAATACGACATTATCTGTGCTCGTCGAGATCCAATAGTAATGGACCATTACTGTATTTTTTGGGAATTTAAAATTACTTAAAATAGGAAATGATACATCATCACACATGTTCTATCAAACGAAAATATTACTTGGATGGGTATATTTTAAAAGTATTTATTTCCGTGTTCATTATTTATTTCAAAGTACGATGGTCGCAAAATATAAACATATAGATTTCTAGATACCATGACCTGCCCAATTCTAGTTCGAAACAATTTGGGTGTTTTAGGGTGTCGATTGAACGGGTATACAATGTACTATTTATTTTATACACCGGGTGCGCAGTTATCGGGTGGGTTTCGCTACAAAAAAACCTTAATCGGGCGCCCGATAACTGCTCAGGGCGGACGCTGAATAAGGTTTAAATATGCAAAAAAAACCGCCCGATAACAGCACGAGGGTGCCCGATAACTGCACGAGCGGGAAATTTGGTCATATATATCCAAAAAATATGGAAAAAATCGCCCGATAACAGCACAAACCCGCCCGATAACTGCGCACCCGGTGTAATAGTATGGTACCAGTTCCATCGGTGCCGACTTTAGGCACCAATCTAGTCATCAATTCTATCGGCATATTTATTTACAGGATCTGTATTAAAATTTACTTTATTAAGGATGTGTCTGTACGAAAAATTAAATACTGTAAGTTCTACCCTTTACCCAAATCAACATTCTTGGTGCAGAAAACGAAACAAAACAAAAATAGTTTAAATATTTTCTGAACAATATAGAATGCCATCCGATGCAGATGCGATATTAATTGATGCCATTAATAGGGCACATGTGCCGAATCAGGTTGACACCCTTGCTGACCTTGAAAACCTCGATAATGGGATTTTGTTTTCACTTCTTCATTTCTTTGTCAATGGTCAAAAAGCAGACGTAAAATTCAAGATGCCCGAATCTACCTTAGGTTAGTTCATATTTTTACATGGGGTAGTTGTAAAATCAGTCATTTTCTCCGCTCTTACGGTTCAAAATGCATTCAAGGTCTTATGGTCTTCAAGGTCATATGGTCTTCAAGGTCATATGGTCTTCTTGTACCTTGAAATAGCAAACATAAATTTTACTGCAAACACTGAAAACGATATTTTCAGGGTCATTCCGTATGGCTTCGCGACTGGCGTCTAAATTAACCGAGGTGGGCTGTCCATCACAGGTGAATTACCAACATTTTTTGGTGCCCGACATGTCGGCCCATGGCGACACCAGAAAAATACTTTCGTGGCTATTTTTCCAACGCCACAATTCGCACGAATCAAAACTCGNATGCGACTAAAAGTCGGCTTTAGTCGACTAACGACAAACTAAGGACAAAGCGTTTTTTTGCTTTAGTCGACTAAAGCGACTAACGACTAAAGCAACTAACGACTAAAGCCAAAAAAATCGGACCCGACTAAAGACAAACAAAGACAAAGCTAAAAAAATTGGACCCGACTAAAGTCAAACAAAGACAAAGCTAAAAAACCGGTGTTTTAACAACCCTGCTATAGACTATAGGTTATAGTCTTCCCTATATGATATTTTGAACCTAGTCTATTACAGTATCAATTGTAACTTCCCCTTTGATATAATCAACCCAAACACCGGATAATAATTCAGCTGTCTCTTTATAATCAGCCACCTCAAATCCAAGATGACGTAAAGCTTCTGAACACGACTTTGAACCCGTTTTCGGATACCCAGCACATATAATTTCCATTTTATTCAAATAACTTACTGCATTTACGTTATTCTATCAAGAATAACAATTAGTTTGAACGTGTGATTTAAAATTTATTTGCACACTGATTCAGCCAAATAGTGACTCTTCTTTCATCTCTCAAACAAAAATTAAATTTGAGAATTTTTATATCATTATATCCTTTTTCCACTTTAAGTAGACGTTCATCGCCACTACCTAATTTATTAGCCTTAAACCCAAGTTCTCCCACACGAATAATCGTGCTACTCTCACGATGATTGGATAAGACACATACCAACCAACATGACACGCCACCTTGCGCATCGAAAGCGAAAAAAATAAGTAGAAAAATGTTCGAATTGTTTTAAACTAATAGTGGCATACAACAACGTAATAACATACAATACGTAATAAATAATTTATTTAATCCTAATTCAACAGTTTTTAAGCTCCAGATTTATTTCCGGTGAACACAAGGTTTAAAAGTTTTTATGTACAGAGTTAGAATTTATAAATGCGGTTAGTATCATGGCCGAGCGCCTTGAGGGAATCCTGACAGTCGCGGGTCATTGCATAAACCCCACAAGCAAATGAAACGGTCGTTGAACTAGGAGCAGGAATCCATTTCGCAATTAAGGCTGAAAAACAAAATGCATAAAGTTAACGCCTGAAAACATACATATGTTGACAGGTTTGCTGAGTTGGTTNTAAAAATAAGCAATTTGTTTACTTACTATAATTTAAAGTTAGACGTAACAATGTTTAAGTCATAGTTTTTTTTTCGCACAGTCTGTGCGCCCAAAACGGAACACTTTCTTAAACCTGCACATTTCATACCAATAACGGGTATACTAGATCGTAAATTAAAGGCGAACCATTTATCATAATTTATTCCGTATTACTAGCAATTTATTAAATTAACTCTCACGGGTCTGAATGTTTTGGAAGGAAATGTACAGGTGTAAAAGCAGATGGTTAAGTCAACCAAGTATTTTAAAACATATTTACAGGTGTACGGAAATTATCCAGAAACACATGTTCTTTAAATTTTTTTTTGAATTTGGACGATGAATAGTCTCAATACGGACGCATTGTTCACGGAAAAAATTTAAGATTGCAGTCGTTACTTTCAATGCGGACGTTTTGGAGTGAATTGTCATAAAATGCCCATTTCAATAACGTCTAACTTTAAATTATAGTAAGTAAACAAATTGCTTATTTTTAGCTTCAAGAACAATAGACGTGGTTGGGCTGAATCGATTTTCTTTTTTTTTTCGTCCCAGATTTTCTTTTCTAAAAAGGAGAACATTTTTCTCCGCGCTTCTGCTCAAAAAGCTCGCGCGCCCTTCGACCACGCTCACGTGACACCTGTCTCCTCGCTAGACAGTCAAAATTGAACAATATTTTTTTTTGGTAGTTTTAGGGACATCGAGTAACTTTATTCATATGTTTATACACGTTAAAGTTGGTTGCTATGTGACTAGTAGATTACACAGATAATATCTGATGTTTACGCAAATAAGATAAATATAAATTAGAAAATTTTTTTATTGAAAAAGAGATTGAAAAAATGAACATTATGTATGAAGAAATTTTCAATATACATGATCAAAAATTGAACAGCAGAGCTTTACGGTATGCATCGTATGGTAAGATATTTTTAAATTTTGATTAAATTCTCATAATTGCCACATTATCATAATTACTACGCAGCCCTTTTCAATCATCATACTAACTTTCAAATAATGTTATTTGAAATAAAAATTGTTATTCCAAATACCAAGCGTTTTTTCAAATGGGTAGTGCGTAGGCTGCCCGCATAAACCACTTTGGAAAAAAAAACTTTTGTGAACACGAGCAGATTTTATCCCAAATTAGCTCTATAACTTATATCCTATAAGTTACAAGGTTATAGGCTATAACTTATAGTCTATAACCTATTTTTTGCGTATACAGTCCCGGCCTTCAAATTGTGCAACTTGCGTTTTCGAAAAAGGTGCACAATTTGGAAGTCGTACACAATTTGAGTGATTCAAAATTTGGTAAAATTGTCATTATCAAGTTGACTACTAATTTTTCTAGGGTACAATTTGAAAGTCGGGACTGTAAGTTATACGGATTATCAGAATAGCCGTCTCATTTTCACGAGTAGGACTGGAAAGATGGCCTTAAAAGGGTTTTCAACTAGTGCGTAGGAACCCTGGAAAATTTGGGCATACATTTTTTTTTATTTGAAATGCAAACTGTGATTTCAAATGGTTAGGCGTTGTATTATTACGCAATCATTTGGAAAATCTAGAATATGTTTATGTAAACCATTCAGTAACATATGGTTGGTGTATTTGGTCATCAATATTTGGAATTTCGTCCCTGTGTGTCGATGGAAGAAGTTGGGGAACCGGAATCTGGGGCGGCTTTTGCGGCTTACTTTGGTCTTGGAGCGTCACACGGCTATTCAAATGCCGAATGCCTATTGACCACACATATCGTTATGGTTAGTCTCAAACTAGAAATACAATTGTATCGCCTTTTTTTGACACGTTTTGTGTATGTGATAGGGAGTCTTATTGTTAGGGAGGAGTATTTGATACAACTTTGATTAACGAGAAGTGTACCGCTTTAGTAAACTATTTAGAATCACCTATTTAGAGTCACTTTTCATACGTTCTGGCGTTTGGAGCTTCAATATCAGATTTAGTGATAATTGTTCCGCAAGATTACTATTGTAATGATTGGTATGACTACTATTGCTACTGGTATCAAACAAGTGTGGGGAGTGCTTTAAACATATGTGCTGATGTTGGTTTACTGAGTAAGTTTTTTTTTCTCTAATTGCACCACTTACTTGCTTTAACCCCCAAGCACGGCCCCCGTTTGTACGGCCCGAGTGAAAAAAAACGCAATTTTCGAGTTGTTTGGCTCTGTTAAATGACTCAACATTGAAAACCAACATAGAATAATCGATTACAAAGTCAGAGAGCAAATGAAAATACAAATTGTTAATACGTAATAAAAAGTAATTATTCATCGATTGAACCTAGGAATTTCTCTCATATTTTTTGCCAAAACTGTGAAAAAGTCAACGGTGCGCTAGCCTGCAAAAAATGAACCGCGTACGTCGCCCGGTTAACCGTTTGTGAATTTGTGGTTTTGTGGTCAAATCTACCAAAAAGTGTCCAGGGGTGGTCGGAAGCTTTTGCGAGTATGATCAATCGATTCAGGACCATCGATTTCATTATAGTGAGATTTTATGTACGATTAGATAGGAGTAGAAGAAAGGCCGGACAAACGTCCGGCCCCGTGCTCAGGGATGTGCTAAATAATCGTGCTTGGGGGTTAAAGTAACAATTTCACTTTAAGTAACATTTTGTTACATTTTTGAGTGTATTTTGACGGAACTATAACTTTGAGTTGAGCAGGTAGGTGGTGTGGAATGGAAAATATTTGTGAAAAATTTTCATTTCAGCAACCCTACATACAGGGTGATAAGTCGGGATTTTGTCCAAATTAATGCAATTTTTAGTTCTTGGATTTGTCAACATTTATTGTGCCGTACGATTTTGTTTTGCGTGTTCGGCAGGTTCGGGTTGCTGTTCTGGGTGTTCTTGTTGCTGTTACAGTTCGGTTGAGCCGCTGGAAGTTGAATTAAGGCGACACCGGAGTCATGATAACCGCGGTCCGGTGCACCGGAGTCATGATAACCGCGGTCCGGGGCACCGGACCCTTGATAACCGCGTTCCGATGCACCGGACTCTTGATATTCAATATCGTGACCGTCAACATCATCACCATCGACATCATCGGCATCGACATCATCACACTTCATCACACACAATTCATCATTACTCCAGGTAGGCTGTCCAAACTAGTATTTTGACGTGATCAGAACGGAATGATATACACCGGGTGCGGAGTTATCAGGCGGGTTTCGCGACCAAAAAACCGCCTGATAACTCCGTAGGGTGCCTGATAACTCCGCAGGGCGTAGGCGGAAAACTGAAAAGATTTTTGGGGAAAAAACCCGCCTGATAACTCAACGAGCGGGAAAACCCGCCCGATAACTGCGCACCCGGTGTATTTTCTATTTGAGGCAAATAGACCTCCATACTGGAATCTACCAAGATTCCAATGTAGATTATACACCCCCGGGGGGAGGGGGTCCCCCAAAAACAAGAGGTCAGAACCTTTTGTGAAAAACCGAGGTTGTCAGCGAAGATGGCAAAGTCGTTGAAATTCAGTTTTAACAACCTAACTTCAGCTCACACCATTCAAAACACCACCGAAGAAACCATAAAGTATATCCTAGACTGTCATTCAGTTCATGCTCAAGT
>SCLG01000136.1:688-10740 GCA_004367875.1 Oikopleura albicans
CCTACACATTGACCATAAGTTAAAGATGCTTGAAACTCGTCTAAGATGTAGCCGAGAGAGTCATCACATCTACATTGATGGATGTCTAAGTTACAGTATTGACCCATTTCTGTACAGTCAGTGTCTTCTAAGCATTCATGTCCCCATGGAGTTGGATCTGCATTTTCGCAAATGCTTCCACTGTAACCGTTGTCGCATTTACATGAGCAAACGTTTGTGCCTCCGAAGGAATAAATTACTTCGGATTCACCGTGATCACCGCAGTCCGTATTGATGCAGTTGACTTGATCGCAAAATTCTCCAAACCAATTGGTATCTGAGCAATCACAACTGAAGCCAGCTTCCGTCACGACACACTTACCTTCACCACACGGGTTCGGCTCACATGGTGAAATCTCACATGATTTTCCATGATAATCATTCATACAAGAACACTCAAAATGATTGCCTGATTCTGAACAAATCCCATTATTACTACAGGGGTTAGGATTACAATGCTCGTACTTGTCGCATTTGTCGCCATACCAATGATCATCACACAGACATGAATATGTAATGCTGGGGTTTATACCATCTACAATACAAGTACCATAGTATCCACAAGGGTCTTTAATTTTACGCATTGGTGATGAACACGGGTCTTCGTCAAATGGATCAGCCACACATACCCATTCACCCTCTGTATAGTACATGTCCCCAGCATCCGCAGCGCATTGACAAAATCCAGAACTACATATTTGGTCCGATGGACAATCTAGTTCTGTATTACAACTTTCACCGGGACCAATGCATTTTCCGTAGGTTGGTGATGGTACGAATTCATCTATTGAAAATCCATTGGTCATGTCACAAAAACACGCTTTTGTCATATCATTGCAAGTTTGACTAACTTCCGTACAATCAGTCTCGGTCTCGCATGGGTCGCCAATTTCCGTTTGGGTTTTTATTTCACAATTAGTACCTTCATATCCTGTATTGCATAAGCAACTACAAATTGTTCCAAAAATTGATATTGATTGTCCATTAGAGCCGCATTCTAAATTGTCGCATGAATTGTAACTACAGTCTGGACCAAAGAAAGTAGTCTGAGAGCATTCACATTCGTATCCCGATGCGGTTTGTGTGCAAGTCCCATCTCCGCATGGGTCCCCGTCACATGGTGTTTTATCACAAAGTCGACCATGATAGCCGTTTACGCAATGGCAGTTGAAATGTATACCATCCCCACTATTTTCGCTTTTCATACAAACACCGCCATTTCTACACAGATTTGGATCACAAGGGGTGAACTCATCACATTGTTCGCCTTTCCAATTATCCATACAAACGCAGATGAAAGAATCAGGCCCAGTTGTTTCGCACTTGCCATAATAACCACATTTGGGTTTTTCGTACAGAGCCGTATCGCACGCGGTACTTGGTGGCGGGGTTGTTGAGAAGCAGTTATTGGTACTTTCCTCGTACAAATCTTGAGCCCAGTTATCTATCTGGTTGCAACACCCATATTTCCCGTCAGGTAATACTCCTTCAGTGCACTATTAATATAAGAGTTATTAGAGTTAAACAATTTTGTTTTTATCTAACAGGAACGAAAAATATTGTATTTAGAGTCCTTACTTCCACTACGGACGTTTTTGATTTTCGAAAATAGCGTCCGTATTGAGGGTGAATTGTCGTTAAGTGCTCATTTTTCTACATTTTTCTGACATTTTTCAAAAAACGTCCCTATTGGAAGTATCTTTCCGTAACAGAAAAAATCATCCGTAAATGAATAAATCGTCCGTAGTGAGAGTAAGGACTCTATTGAGTGCGCGAAGACACAGACTGTGTTTGCCTATCTTTTTTACTCTATAGAACTGATTTATTTTCCAAAAAAACTATCTTTGATGGGCGACCTACCTGGTCTATAGGATCTTTAACGCATGTCCAATCATTGCCGTTCAGCAATAAATGTTCGTCTGTCTCTGAACAATGACAAAAACCGTCCTGACAGTTTTGACTTGGTGGACAGTCAAATGATACAGTACAAATTTCCAAGGGTCCCACACAGTCACCATACGAAAACGACTGTTGAAGTGTATCGTGAAAATAGCCAATAGCATAGTTGCAGTCACACTGACCCAAGTTGCAGTACTGTCCTACATTTCTACAATCATCATCTTGCGAGCACTTATTTCCCCACTGTGTTGGACTGGTGTGCTCACATAAAGCCCCAAAGTATCCAACGTCACACTCACAAGTACATATGTTACTGTTCCCAATTTGTTGGGCTACCCCGTAATGTTCGCATTCAATTTCTCCGCATGTTATCTGTTCGCACAATTCGCCGAAATATTCCGAATTGTCACAATTGCACTCAAAGCCACTGGAGGTCACCAGACAAATCCCTGTCCCGCAGGGATTATCATCACAGGGACTCTTGTTACACAACTTTCCAGTATATTCGTTAACACAATTGCATTGGAAATGATTGCCAATTTCTTGACATTCCCCGCCATTCTCACATGGGTTTGGGTTGCAATGGTCATATAACTGGCAACTGGTACCATGCCAATGGTCATCACAACTACAGACTGCGGTTAAGGCCGATGATAAGGAACATACTCCGTTAGATCCGCATGGTGGCGGTTCGGCCATACATGGATCTAATTCACATTCAACACCCGAATATCCCTCGTTACAAACACAACGACACGATGAAGGATCGCCCGCAATCAAAGGTTCCACTGAGGATGTATGCTCGCTACAGCTAAGTCGACTGCATGCAAAGTTCACCAAATTTGTAGAATAGACAATAAACCTATATTTTTCCGTATTAAAAAAAATTACTGAAACCATAACATATGATCAATATGGAAAATAGGATATGGGCCATGATATGGTCCATATCATATGATGACCATCTCAGATTCACCAATGGTTCATTCACCGATGATCGCCTTGCTTTGAAAGAAAAGTAATTGTTTTTCATACCGTAGACATTATTATTTGAACTTTTGAGGTTGATTGAGGCACGGTAAAAGGTAATACGGTATTACTAATACAACAAATTAAACCTCCATTTTGATCGAAATTCCAGAAAATAAGCTACAAATTAATCTTCTTTGATTTGACTTTTAAATATTATGGAAGATAGTGTCAAGCTACAATATATATACGCATATATGCATACGAATTGAATTCACGCGGTTGATAATTTTGATAATATCGCGGAAAACCGCAAGAATCGAAAAACCGGTTTAAATCGAACCGTTTAAGTCACGTGAGTCTATTTATTCCACACAAATATTGTCTGGTTTATTCTGTCATTTGTAAAAAAAAATCAAGTGGTATCTCAAGTAGCGATCCAACGAGATAGAGGGAGTAATTAACACACAAATTGGGGCAAACAACAAAGGCGATCATTCCTTATTCAAAAAGAATGGAGGGAAATTTGATGAATTTAACGTATTGGCACAAAAAAAAATAAAATAATCAAAAATTCATGTATAACCTGAAATTTCTGGTTATATAGAAAACCATTGATGTAGAAAATCGACACTGTGTCTCAATTTATACATATCTTACTGTCCGAAAATAGTTCGAGCCACTTAGGGCTCTCCAGATCAACATTTAGAATATTATGCCGAAATGTGTCATTTGCCGAAAATTTTGACGTCGAAAATAGGCCAAGAAACAGCGTGATCTATCTTATACATCAATTCTACTTTGTATCAATTTAACCAGTGATTAACTTTTTTTGTGATTAAGTCACACGAAAAAAAAAATTGGGGAACTTTTACTTCGCATGTCAATTGGACAAGTTATTTCTTCGCATAAAATTCCATGAAAACCAACATGACAATTACAGCCGCCAAAGGGCGTACACTCGCCATGAACACAGGGGCAACTTTCACACGTTCCAACAGAGCGCAAGTGTCCATCAGCACAACACTCCATTACATTTGTATCGTAAGTTCGACCATGACAACACCCACGTTGATTTCCCACCGAGTTAAATGGATATCGTTCTGGATAATCTCCACAGCACTCATCCTTATGACCCGCATTAGGCCCGGCTACAATTCGGTTGTTCAAACTAAAGATCTCTGGTAGTTCTTTAACTTTGCAAATGCAAAGTTATTTATCGATATTTGTAAAAAACGTGGGCCTGGTTATGCCTAAAAATACATTTAAAGCTTGGGGTAAAAAATGTCCGGGAATTTTCGAAAAAAAATCGCAAGAAGCCATGTTCGAAAATGTGTCTAGGTAAATATCTGCTAGTAAAATAATATACACACGATGCGCCGTTATATTTCACTTTTCCCGCCAGACTGGCACTGTGCTGCTTCACTTTTTTGGGAAAATATTTTTCCTTTATACATATTTTTAAACTAATAAAATACATATTATACCCACTGCGCGAGAGGTTCATCCAAAAAATCCTAAAAAAGACATGATTTAAAAGATTTTTTCTCAAAAAAAAAATCGACTTTACCTTGGTGCAAGAAAAAAATGACTTAACCTTATAACAAAAAAAATGACTTGATATTATAACGGTCACACCTTGTGACCTTATAACCATACTCCTCTGTATGAAATACATGTTATGAAATACCAGTTATGTACAGTTTTTGAACAAAATGATCGGTTTGAACACCCTAACTGAGGTAGCTATACATTCTTCGGCCGGCTCAAAGCCATTGGATAAGGTCGTCGTTGGATCAAACTCGGAGATACTTTCGAAAATGCGATTGACAAGATGTACGTCACATTTACAAGCCATTAGAGCGCAATCATTGTTGTTGATTTCGTTGCAGTAAAATCGTTGATCAAGTGTACTAATATCAACGGTATAATTTTGATTTAAAGAGTCACACATTTTTTCAGTGTCGATTCCTATACAGGGTTAGAATATGAGATTCCTAAATAACGTCCACTTTTGTATACGCGTCTTATGCCGCAGCAATATATCTAGATGCGACGATGTTATACAGTGGGTCTCACATTATGGGACGGTTTGCTATTTTTCAACAAAATCCACTTTTGCCCATAATTTGAATTTCGTACCTTACAATTCGGCCCTTGTAATTTGAACTTTTTGAAACTTTTTTACAAGAATTGCGCCCCTTAATTTTAACCTTTTTCAATAAAAGTGTCCCTTAATTTAAATTCTGTCCCTTGATTTGATCTCTCTAAATATAAGACCTCCCTGTAGTCATGGATCACAATTAGTACAGGGAGCCTCATATTAAGAGACAGTTTGATATTTTTGACCAAACACAACTATTGCCCATTAATTTGAATTTATTCCATGTATTTTTCTGAAAAATTGTCTCGGAATTGAACTTTCGTTCTATTTTATCATAAAAACTGTCCTTGAAAGGGAGACTATGTCCCGAAATTGGACTCATTTTTTTAATAAAAAAGCGGCCCGGAATGCGTACTACCCTCTGTATATTGGATTTTGTATTCTGTGTTCAATGACCTATTAAGGTCAATTTTTTGTTTACTGCGCTGTCAAATTTTCAGACAATAATTTTGTGCAAATAAACTTGTGCAAATAAACTGGTGCAAACACAATAAGACCTTATAATTGTATAAATGAAGGACCTTATAAGTGGAATTGGGAATGTTCTCATTAGCAACCCTGTTCCTATACAAGTTTCACAATGGTGCCAATCTCTACAAATACTGTCAACAATATTTTTTGGTCTTCCCTTATGTGAACCATAATCGGCGTCATTTAAATTGCACCAACAGCCATTTGCCATTAAGTCATCAACATCTACAAGTTCGCCATCGTAATTCAGCAAATAAAATGATAACATTGATCGCATCATGGCAAAATTGTTTCCATTTATTCGCGGCTGAACCCATAGTCGGTCTAACCTATCACCCTCCTTTGTGTAAGGTTTGAAAAAAAGGCACAAACGTTTTAGTCCCTTACCCCATAAGGGACGCTCCCATAAGGTACGTGGGTCCCACGACGGACACGTTGTCAATATGAAAAGTGATTACCTCACAATAGACGTTTGTACCTTGAAAGACGTTTTTTCGAGAAGTGAAATTGTCCTTTATGGGATTAGGTAATTTAATATTTTTAAATTTAATAATTTAAATTATTTAAAAGTGCATTAAATTATTTAAGTGCATTTTGTACCAATTCCTCATGGTGTCACAATGCATTAGTAAGACATTATAGTCCACTTAGAGCGTTCTGTGCAAATTGGCACATTTTTACCCCTCAGAGTTAAGAAACTAGGATTTTTAGATCTCTAATTTGATCAAAAACCAATAAAAACTGTTTTATGACCTTTAACTTGGTTAAAACGGCGTTTTTCAAACCTTGCCTGCATCTGGCAGCCAATATACCCATACAGCCACCAGAGTCTTTGTAGAGAAACAAACATTATCTACTGTCTTTCAAATAGATTTTTTGAAAAAAAAAATTATTTGTTACCTATAAATTTCCCCGTTTTTCATATCTAACGCATTTAGGGTTTCGTGGCAACTTGACCGTTGAAAATTCGCCGCATCAGCCTTATATATATAGATCAATTTGAGTAATTAATTTGGTTTGCATAGCGTATAATTTGTGCGCACTAATTGAAAAGTGCAGTATCAGGGAAATTATTATAAAATTAAATTTTGCCCACATTTTTAAGATTGGGTTTATTTTTTCGTTGTTTAATCATGGAAAAAACGCTAAAAGTTTTGATTTTTAATACTAACTCAACGACGGAAAAAATTCGTAGGCGATATAGCAAAACCATTACGACATGTGTGCTAACGGAGAATGGCACCGCGGTCTTTCGGAGAAAAGTAAAAAAAAACACATTTTTGGTCTTTCGGAGAAAACGTTTTTACAAGAAAATACATTTTTGGCCAATTACATGAGAGACCACATATGTGTTACTATAGTAATTAAAATTTCCCCTTTTACTGCACATTTAACTGCATTAAAAATGCAGTACCCCGGAAAATAGGGCTTCCCGTTGACGAAAAATACATCGGTTACGTCAATAATAAGAATAAAAAACGTTTTTGATAATATTACAAGGGTGTACACTACTTAAGGGTGTACATACCCTTTGTTTACAAAAAGACATAACAAAAAACGCAATACTGGACGTTCTATACCATCGAATTAAACATACTATCTTGTGTTTAATGGGAACCCTTTTACGCATCGTTTGATAGTATTTGTGGCACCATGTTGCTGTTTAAATACTTCTCATGTCGCCATAAAGTTGACAAAAATCGAAAACAAGAAGCCTATCTAATTCTCAAATTTTGAAACTATTGATTTCGTTTTTCGATTTCATGGTTCTTATTCAACAAGGAAGCCACGTACATTTTGTTTTCTACTTAAAAACAATCATGTCGGACAATATTGACGAAAAACCGGAATAATCACGAAAAATGGTAAACTAATTGTTGACCTTCCGGGGGTTGAAGGTTGGACAAAATCAAAATATCGAAAATTTTCCCAATGTGCGTCTCGTCCTATTGAATTGTTTATTATGATAAACAAAACATAATATTATTATTCCAAAATATACTCAAAAAATCAAAAAAAATAGCGTGGAAATCTGACATACAAAAAAATCTCCCACAGTCTGACTTCCAACACACGGTATATCATCAAAAACGTTTTTTGAACCGAGGGTCAGCTACAGTAGGTATTTTTTTATTAAATATTTACACAGTGGTATAAAAAGTTTGCATCTGAAATTTTTACCCAAAGAAATCAATTTGTTTGTCGAATTTGTTCGAGAATGTCATCGGTTAAATACGTCTATCAAATGCTGCAGCTAGATTTTTGTGGAAATTACAGACATGTTTTCGTGAATTTATTGACTAGACTTTTTCTTCAATGTTGCGTATTTTTCTTGTTCGCTAGCGTACTGTCCTTGAAGAGTATCGGCCACTTCTTGAAATTCGTTCTGTTTTTGTAAAGCGTACTCTAGTCGACGTTCCATGTCATACAACTTCTGGCGGGTTTGTCTTAAAAAACGTATTCCAGATAATTCGAAGAGTACCGTCCGAAATAGGTTTAATACTCCATGCTTGCTATAAAATGGGCTCTAGCACCAAAATATGTCTCTTTTTTATTATTAAATTCCAAGTTTCGACTTGTAATCATATACGGGTCGAACATCAGATATATACGGAGGTTTCATACATGTATGTGACTCATATTGTATACAGTATGAGTCATACAATTTCAGTTAAAAAAAATTGAGTTTTTAAAAATATTGAAAAAAAAACTAGAATCCCCTATTTGCAGAATAGGAAAGTAAAACTGGCGGAAATTCATATAAAACGATGAGGATAGTAGTTATTTTGTGATTTCGTGATACATTCCTTAGTCCCATAACGGCCGCTTTTTATGACGTATTATGGGGGCCAAATATTCCATTAGGACGTTTTTCATTAAAAGGTTAGAAATAAGTCATAAAATTGAGATTTTGAAATCTAATGACCAATTTTAATATTACAGTCCTCGTCCCCGAAACGGGTGGTTTTTTTTTATTTTTCCAATGACCCCGAAACGGGTGGTCATCGAAACGGGTGTTTTTTCAGATTATTACGAGATAAATTATGCCCAAAAAACCGACAAGGTAAACGTCCATGACAGATTTTTTAGACATTAGCAAATAAAAAAAAATAATGTGATAAAGACGATACTTNCACGAAATGGCCTTTGTTATGGGGTGGCCCTTATCATGAGAAATTGTGGCCCTTATTATGAGAAAGTAGATTTTTGTTCAGATAGTTAGTAATTCACTCAATTTTTTTGTATTTTTTTTTACTTTTTATATTTTTGTATTCCTATGTGGAAAGTGTATTTAGTATATTAAGAATATCCGGCAATATTATTGGACAATTTGTTCAGACTTAGCCAGACTATCAGACAAAAACTCAAATCTCTCATAATAAGGGTCCGGCCACCCTTCATACCGCATTTTGGCCCCTATTTTGAGTAAAAAAATATGTTTAGTGATAATGGCCCTTATTATGAGAGATAAATCCCCATTTATGGTCCAAAAATGCCTATTATTAGGAGAAAAAAACTTTTTTCGCCAAAAAAGTGGCCCTTATTATGAGAAAGTGGCCCTTATTATGAGAAAGCGGGCCAAGGTGGCCCTTATCGTGGGGGCCCTTATCATGAGAGGGGAGTGTACATCATGAAAATTAAAATTATTTCAAATTTCTAAAAAAAATTCGAAAACAATAAACTGTTACCTAGTTTCTTCTAACAAGTTGTCTTCGTTAGCACAGTTTTCCATGCCCTGGATGCTCATATCGTTTTGCAAAGTAAGTTTTTCGGCTAAGATTGTTTCAACCATCGCAACTTTCTCTTCTGCCTAAACATATTTCAGAAACGTACAAACTGAAGACAAATTTCGTTTTTTAAGCAACCGAAAAGTGTTAATAAAGTGCTGAGACTAGGGTGCCCACGAGTTTTATTGAGAGGTCTTAATCCATTTGAAAGGGTGTGCATTTCGTTCAAATTCTACTGATAAAATATTATCACCCATATTTCTAATTTAAAAAAAATCCAGAAAAAACTTTAAACGTAGAAATACATGTACTCCATTCTGGAATTTTAAAATCTTTCTGGTATAGCCTTTACCGTTTAGGCTATTCGCAGAAGATTTGTCGGAAGTTCACAAAAAAAAGTTTGACAATGAAAAAGTGTTCAAAATTTGGACTACGAATGTGGGAAAAGACTGTAATGAAATACAGTCAAAATCTCTTAGTGTATTCTAAAGTGTATTATCAGTTCAAGTTGAATAAATCTTTTTAAATTACCTTATCTCCTCTGTTGACTTGCTTCAGTAATTCCTTTTCCAAAGTTTTAATTCGTCTTTTGAGCTACAAATATATTTAAGTAAAAAGTCGATTTTAGTCGATTTTAGTGTTATTACTTTACGCAATTTCGATAAAAAATCTATATGGGAAATAATGGAAAAATCAGATGAAGTCCTTGATTCAATAAGGGCCGTTTTCGGTTCTCGAAAAAAGCGGCCGTTATGAGGTAAACAGCCGTTATGTAATTAGGG
>SCLG01000136.1:14893-27541 GCA_004367875.1 Oikopleura albicans
ATGTACTCAAAAGGCTTTTTGGCAAAAGCGCTGTATATAATGGTTTAAAAATTGGTACATTTTAAATTGGCCAATACTGTAGGATTTGGCCTGTACTGTAGGATTTGCAGTATGATAATTATAAAGGCCTATTAAAAGGCCAAACTTGATGCGTGTTATAAATTATATAGCCGTACTAATGTGCTACTTCAGCACCTTTTTTGTAAGATCTATTAGATTATAGGCTTTATAAAAATCTATAAATGCCCCTTTAAAGGAACTAATAGTTCCTAAGATAATTTGCTAATAGGCATATTAGTACATTTTCATTGTCAAGTATCAAATGGCTAATATTGATCTCACGCGCTAAGAAAGTTAAAAAAAGTGTGATATTGCCAATAAATTTCCCTTTTTTGCGAGGGGGGTCACTCATATACCGTTATTTCACACGAAACTGAAAATAATCCTACCTGTTTAGTTCAGTCAGAATTTTTGTGGTTTTTCCCTCGTTGTTCTTTACCGCTGCCAATGGACTCGTAAATGGGATCAAATTGTATCACCAAGGACATTTTTTTTTCGTTTGGGCAAATTTTTTTTACCTGAAAAAGTTTGTGGGCAGCCTAGTACTAGCTGGTTTTTTATTCATTTTCAAAACTTCACATAACTTCACACAAATCTCTATTTCAAAAATTGAAAGTTTCAATTTGAAACCCACAATCATTGTGACTTTTCACATTTGATATTCTCAAGGAACGCATTTCCCGAAATAAAATCTTACGGCGTTAAAAAAATGTTTTCTCTGAATGAAACGACTTGAAATTGCCCCTTATCAGTCGGCTGGGAGGCGCTGGCGAATCACCGCGTTCCCTTTTTCTTCTGATCGAATTACCCTACATATAAAAATATAACAATATTTATGCCATTTTGGCCCAGTTCTAATAATTTCTGTGAGAGAAGTTGTGTCATCACTACAACGGGTAAGTTTTGTGTCAAACATTTTCAAGTACAAGCCACACACTGCGCCTTCAACGCAGGTTCATTTATTTATTTTTTGATAACATTTTTTTGTATTTTGGAGAGTTTTTTTTATTTTTCGACCTTTCTTTACAACATGATATGTCGCAAAAATGTTTGGTTGAATCATAGTTTTTAGATACGGGGACACCGTAACGGTGTGTCAAGTCTCAAAAGTTGCCGATTTTGTATCTAGAAAATAATACGGAATTCCATCGGGGGTTTTACGAGTCGGTCCTTTCAAGTTCGCTTCCGCCGCGGCGATTAACGCATTTGTCATTTGCAGTTCATCTTCAGTATTTTGCATCTCTCGGCCAACCTGAAAATTTTGAAAAAAAAGTTCAGACCAAATTTTTTTTAACCTAGTTATCAAAAATAAAAATAAAAACATTTTTGATAAATACATGGAAATTTTGAATTATTTTTTGTAAATCACACAAAAATTTGACCATAAATTCCTTGTTTGAATTTTTCGCGGAATTTTCGATTTATGTTACATGCATAAGGCAGAAAATATCTGAAAATATGCCATTCTTAATGTCGACGAAAATCTCAAAAACCACAGTTCGATGAAGTACCACAATTAGCAGTGGCATATTATTGTACAAATAATTTGTTATCCCTTGTGTAGGCTCTACACTGTAGACGTTTTTCAATTTGTATTTTATACCGATTCAAACGGGGTAAATATACCATTTCTGTGAGTAATCGTTAAAAACCACTATTTTAAAATTTAATTAGTACTACCGAGCGAGTTTTTATGATCCAATGTTGGGACTTATCAGATTTTTCTGCACCGAAAAAAATAGAATATTCTGAAAGTTACATGTATTTCGTTACAGTTTGATGCGTAGATTACTTTGATGAAATAAAAAGTGCCATTATAGATAAGTCAAATCCATATTTTAGCATTTTACACAGTTTTATACAAAAATTGGAGAAATCGGCCACAGAGGGTTAAAATTTGGTAAGGGTTTAAAAAATATTTTAGATCAGTGGATCGTAGTCCAGATTATACTTTTTGGAAAAAAATCGATAAAAGAGAAATCAAAGAAGAAAAATTGTTGATCAGTATTCAACCTACGCAAAATTATCGAAAATTTTTTTTCCAATTTTTTTTTTCTAAAAAGCTACTAAATGTACTTTTCCGATTTTGGATATCGTTCGCGGTACTCCTAAAACCGAAGTTCGTAGGCAGCCTATTGGGTAGCTTAATAATTTAACATAAGGGACAGCCTAAATTGACCCTTGGTCTAAAAATTATAGTAGAGCATCAAAACTGGTTCGGCAGTATTAGTGAAATTTGGAAATAGGTTTTTATGACAATTACTCTCCCCCAATTTTTTTATATCTCAGATCATTTAAGACCTCATATTAACAGGTAAGTTTCATGATTATGAACCAGTTGACTGAAATGTTTTTCGTTTTTCCATTTGCGAATAAATAGAAAAACGAAAACAGAAAATAAAAAAGCGAAATGAAGAATTGTTTTTCCCTTTTCCATTTATTCTTTAGAAAAATGAAGTCAGATTGAGTCGGCAGATTTCTTTGATAACTGGTTCATAATCATGAAACTAACACGTTATATGGACTTACGACGTGAACATCGTTTGATAAATCTTCCTCAATTTGTTTTGCTTCTCGAAGTTGCAACTCTGTTTCTTTGGCATAAGCGATTGTTTCATGTGTTTTAATACACGTATTCTTAAACTGATCCACAAACAAATCCGCCATCCTGAAAAATCCTTAGATGAGTGTTTTTTTAGAATGATGACCCTAAAAGTTATGCTAGTATTTTGTTTTCTCTCTGTTTTTATGCAACTTTTATTATTGCTTTACCATACGATCCCCCTATGTGATTATATCGATGGCTAATGTGAGTAGGTGCTAAGTAGGGTACGATTAATAATCTGCAACTGAAGATGAAATTGTGCTTACCTTAATTTTGCATGGAGTTTTTTGACGCTCTTTACCAAGTTTATAAACTTTCTTTGTTTATTGTGTCTGTCCGTCTGGCACAGAATAGTAAACTTACGGCTAAACTTAAAGATGATAGGGTCGGTTTGTAAACAAAAGGGTGAAAAAGAAAACCTTATTGTGAACAGGGTTCACATAGTATGAATATTTTAAAATCCCATGTATACCATTTCCCATCCTTCGGGAATCATTTACCATCTTTTCACGCACCATAACCATTGGCAGTGACCTTGAATTTGACCCTGAACTTGGCACTTCCGGTTTCTTATTCTTGTTTCTTCGTTTGAACGGTTTGTTGGATCAATCCGGTGTTTAGTGGAAAAAGTGTGAAATAAAAAACACTACAAAAGTGTTAGAAAACATTTTCGATTTAACTTTGTTTTTTCTCTTGCAAACCTTTTTTATTCGTTTGGAAATTTATATATGAAATTTATATAGCTTATGTGGGCTAAGCCGAGCTAAGGCAAAGGAAAGTTCTGGATTACATAAGCTTAGCTAAGCCAAAACTGTTTTTAGTTTACATGAGGTAAGCTGAGCTAAACCAAAGTACATTTTGGCTCATATGACCTAAGTTCAGCTTAGCCAAAACGTTTTGTTGGCTCTTATAAGCTTAGGTAAGCTAAACCAAACAAGTTTTTTGGCTTATGTGAGCTAAACTGAGCTAAGCAAAACAAATGTTTTGGGTTATGTGAGCTAAGCTAAGCTCAGCCAAATAAGTTTTGTTGCTTATGTGAGCTAAGCAAAGCCAAACAAGTGTTTTGGCTTATGTGAGCTAAGTTAAGCCAAACCATTTTTTTGCTTAAGTGAGCTAAGCTAAGCCAAGCCAAACCATTTTTTGACTTATGTGAGCCAAGCTATTAGCTTAACCTTCAAACACATATGTTGGAATTTTCTCCAAACGGGCATATAAACCGCATTTTTGATGGTGTTTTCTTTTATCAAATGTAACGGCACTGAAAACCAACATAGAGTAGTCGATTACAAAGTCGAAGAGCAAATAAAAATAAAATATTTGTTTCCGTAATGAGTATTAATTAGTCATTAATTGGAGCTAGGAAACCTCAAAAAAGAGGTTATTTTCAATTAAACGTTTTCACGCACATTTTTTTTTCCATC
Source organism: Oikopleura albicans (assembly GCA_004367875.1). Classification (NCBI taxonomy): domain Eukaryota; kingdom Metazoa; phylum Chordata; class Appendicularia; order Copelata; family Oikopleuridae; genus Oikopleura; species Oikopleura albicans. The sequence goes on from SCLG01000136.1 coordinate 18,980, forward strand.
ATATTTTTCCAAAACTGATACGTAGTCAACGGCGCGCTAGCCTGCAAAAAATGAATCCTGTACGTCACCCGGTTAACGGTTTGTGAAGTTGTGTTTTTGTGGTCAAATCGACCAAAAAGTGTCCAGGGATGGTCGGAAAGCTTTCAAGAGTATGCTATTTCGATTCAGGACCATCGATTTGGTTATAGAGAAAAATTACGTAGTACGATTACGTAGTACGAACGCTTTGAATGCTCGTTTGGAGAAAATTCCAAAAGATGTGTTCAGGGAACTGTTTTGAATATGTGTTCAAAGGTTAAAGCAAAGCCAAAGTATTTTCAGAATGGCTCATGTGAACTAAGCTAAGCTAAGCCAAAATTAAATTTGGGCTCATATTAGGTAAGCTAAGCTAAGCCAAAATATAACCCGACTTTGCCGAGCCCTGATATACACTCCTTGAGGGTTTATGTGCCCATTTCGCGACCTCAAAAGTGGGCACATAAACCGAAATTGGGCACTTAAACCCGCAAGCGTGGGCGGAAAACTTTGCTGAAATTTTTTTGGGCACATAAAGCGACGGTCGGACTCTTTTGTATCAAATTTGAGGATTTGTATCAAATTTCACTGCATAAACTGTTCATCTTGTTCTTGTTAAATATAAAATTACGAAACTTACTTCAAAATGGCAAAAAATAGAAAAAATTTATTTATCACTTGTCGGTCGATACAAAAAAGGAGCTTTTGAATTTATGAAAATGACTCAGTGGGCACATAAACCCTCATGCGTGGGCGGGATTCGTGGAAAACTTTTCCTCAAAAACTGGGCACATAAACCATCCATCGGGGCTAAGTGGGCACATAAACCCCGGGCACATAAACCCCGGGCACATAAACCCTCAAGGAGTGTACTTTAGAATCAGTGTTGGAAAAGTTGGCTAACGCAGCGATTGTTGTAGTCAATTACAAGGGCGCTTATTCCAGAAATTCATTATGACCGTTTATTCTTTGATGACCAAAGTGAAAGCTATTTCCAAGTTTATATTGAAATTGGACAATAAAAGGCTTGTTTTCTAGTTGACGCCAATTGCTAACGCAAATTTGTTTAGCAGACATTATGCTAAAAAGTCTGAAGAAGACGATGCCATACTTAACTTTTTTTGCTTTTTGACGCCTAAACTAGCACTTATTCACTAATCTTTTTTAAGGGTCGATTGACGACGCAAAACTAGGATTGTCGGACAAGCAGAAATAGGATGGGATGGTTAAAAAAAATTCAGATCGAGCGGAAGTATTTTAACCTTACAATACCATACAGAATTGAAGACAAACTCGAATTTCCTAGTAAGATTTATCACTTTCAGGAAACAAAAGTATCTTGCGGATGCATTGAAATGTCACACCATTTTTACGATTACAATGAAAATACCTAAGATATCCATTTAACCGGATGATAACCAGATTTTGTTGGTTCAATATCACATTCACAAACCAGATTTTTTGCGTAAATTGACTTTATTGGCCGAATGAGTTTATTGGTTATTATGTATTGTTTGGTCAATACAATTTACTCTTTTATTTTGATCGTATAAGGGCTGGTTAAGGGCTCTCGCTTTTGACTTTTGAAAAAAAAATTCTGCAAAACATATTTACTGGAAATAATTTAGATTTGACAGGGTTTCAGACTGATACAACCAGTAAATGAAAATGGACGCGCCGAAGCTTGTCAAGATATTGAAGTCAAACGGTATGTTTATTTGGCCTAAAATCAAAGAAAACCATTTACCAGTGTAATAATAAAATATTATGAGGCTAGGGTGTTTATTGTATTTGAGGGCACGGCGGTCTTTCAGAGAAAACGTTTGTCGGAAAAAACAATTTTTAGGAGAAAATGTAAGAAAACATTTTTTCGGAGAAAATGTAACGAAACATTTTTTCGGAGAAAATGTAAGGAAAATTTTTTTTTCGGAGAAAATTTAAGGAAACATTTTTTCGGAGGAAATGCAAAAAAATGTTTTTCCGAAAAAAATACAAGAAAACGTTTTTCGGAAAAAAATAAAAGAAAACGTTTTCGAAAAAAAAAAATACAAGAAAATGTTTTTCAGATAAAATACAAGAAAAAGTTTTTCGAAGAAAACACACGAAAATTCAAGAAATTCTCTAGAAACAGCTTCTTTAGTAAAAATTTTCTGGGAAAAACTTTTTCTCCAAAAGGCCACCGTGCCAAATAAGAATTCCTATACAATTAACTCGTTTGATCACCCTAGTTTGGTACTAGAGCCACCACGCTTATTCTCTCCACCCAATATATTTGCCGTTTTTATTAGTTCAAATTTAATTAGTCAAAAACAAAACTGGAAAGAAACAAAAACAGTGTTAAATGATATTTCAAAAAAGAAGTCAAATTTACTACTTGTAAAAAAAACATTCATTAACAACAGCCCGAGACAAGACAGTATGTAGTTAATATTACTAAAAAGCGCCACACAATTTACGGTTTTTCGGTAAAGTGAAATCCAAAGTGATCACATTTCAACCGTCATCAACATTGACCGATTTAATGACGGCTTAAAACCAAGTGCTTGATCTTTTTTTTTCCGAAACCTTTTTTGTTTAATTATGGCTCCTTCTAGCAGAGATAAAAATGCAGAATTGGAAAAATTTTAATCTCAAAATGAGTCATCTTATTCGAACTTCGAATTTTTTGCACGTATCACAAAAGGTTTTTAGATTTAGATTTTCATTTGGTTGGTTGACCAATTTACTATTATTATTATGAACCGTATCCTAATTTACCCTGACCACCACAGGGTTTTTTCGGGGCTCATGTAATTTCCGGTTTTAGAAATTTGTGATAAAGATCAATGTTCTCAAATTCTAGGCTACCGTCTCCATTTTTTTATTGTTAAAGCAGAATTTACAGTTGGTGTGGTAACAAAGTGACAGTAACGGAACGAAGTGACACTTTTCGGCGTTTTTTGGGCAAAAATGACGGAACGAAGTGACAGTTTTTGACAAAAAAAATCGTAAGCGAAAGTGTCACTTCGTTACCATATCAACTACGGGATGTCCAACCTCAACTGATACGTTTTGTAAGCCTAAAATAGCGACAAAAACGTAGTAGTTGAGGCTGGATACCCCGTTTATTCCCAATTATTTGCTAATATTTGTAATTAAGGAAGATTTTTAATTTTGTATGCCTATTTTCGGCACATTTCTTAAACCTACACGAACTTTTCGAAAATTCAAAAAGGCTAAAACAAAATTTTTCTGGATGTTTTTGCGATGTAAAATCCAGAATAAACATTTTTAGCATTTTTGAATATCCACAAAAAAAAATGCGTGGGTTAAAAGGGATGAGATTTTTTTTTAGAACTGACCCAAAATAGGCGTCAATGAGAGCTCTTCATTGATAACAAGTTAATAATCTGGATACTCCCATTCAGAATGGGCCATTCTTTCGAGCTTGGGATACACTAGTGTACAGTGTACAGTGACTGTACACTGTATTTGTTTAGTTCTTCTAGTTTCTAAATTTTTCCAGTTCTCATTTGCATCTCTGCATTCTAGAGTTTCGAGAAGACCAGAGAGGGGCTCGTCGCGGATCGTCATGAGTCAAACAAACATCTTGGCCCAATCCACCCAATCCACAGTTTACCACGCGAAACGGATTACCCTAGAGAAAATCGAAAGGCTGACGCTTGCCCTGGTCATTTTTTGTGGAATTGCGTTTTTATTTCACATTATCCCCATTGTGTCTTACTATGTCTTTCACGTTGATGATTTTGGCGCGTATTTTGGTGACTACTTTAACCAAAAGGAAATTGGCTTAAAATCTTTATCTTTCTGAAGTGTCCAGAAAATAATCATTTAATTATACCCAAGATTACCGGTTATAATGATTTTTTATTGAGATATCAAAAAATCGATTAAAGAACAAAAGGACCACGAGGGATTAAGGACGGTACGGTTTACTAATGGGAAACATAATAAAATATTTTGTTTCCCGAGATATTGTTTAACATTTTGTTTATTCCCAGATTAAAATGATCTATCAAAAAACGTATTTTATGATGTTGAAGATGAATATTATGCTGATTGAAGAGGCATTTGTTATTTTTTTTTCACAGAGATTAATTGTGAATATTAAGTTGGGAGACATTGGAAAGCAAAAATATCCATGTCGTACAAACTCCGAATTTTCGACACTTTTGGCACAGCCTGATTTGGGCAAATACAGAAACGGACCAAACCTGAAAAGGATTTAATTTCGATTAAAAAAAAATAATTTTTGGCCATTTTGTGACAAATTAAAAAAAACGGTTCAAAGACAAACAAAATTGTTCAACGAAAATTCCCCCATTTAAAGTTTCGCCTGATTCAGTTTTTGCGCTTTTCCGTTTTCTGTATTAGGCCAAATTAGGCCTAATTGTCTAAAAGAATGTGAGAGAGACATTATTTAGTGGGTGTGGGTTACTTTGATAGATACGATAGACCTGTGTGATAGACATCGGCAAATCCAAAAAACTGTGACCCGATGTCTACCAAATTGGTACATATTCACCTAATTGGTAATGTTGTACTGAACTGATTGAATAGACACTACTTCCGTTACTGAAACCAATATTGATACTACAAAATTGATTATAGTCACTTTAAGTGAGCCACTTTTTTGACAAGTTGGCCTTTGTAGTAATAATGATCAAATTCAATCGTTAAATTTCATTATTATACCGATTTGGTTGTTTTTNCTAAACCGGAAGTGCCAAGTTCAGGCTCGAATTCAAGGTCACTGTCAATAGTTATGGTGCGTGAAAAGATGGGAAATGATTCCCAGAAGTGGGGAAAATGTGTACATGGCATTTTCAAATTTATGGAATGTATGCCTTGTCCACAATAACATGTTCTTTTTCATGCATGTTTGTAAACAAATCGAGCAGACCACCCTTAAGCATCATTTACAGTTGGTGTGGTAACGAAGTGACAGTAACGGAACGAAGTGACAATTTTCGGAGTTTTTTTTTGGGCACAAGTGACGGAACGAAGTGACAGTTTTTGACAAAAAAAAAATCGGAAACGAAAGTTTCACCTCGTCACCATACCAGCTGTATTCCCATTTGTTCGATAATATTTGTAATCACTGAAGAAATTTCATTTATGCCTTTTTTATGCGCAATCATTGGAACCTATGCGAACTTTTCGAAAATTCAAAAATGCCAAAAAAATTTATTCTGAATGTTTATGCAACGTAAAAATCCCGAATAAACATTTTTAGCATTTTTGAATTTCCAAAAAAATGCGTGGGTTAAAATAATTCAATTTTTTTTAGAATTGACCCAAAATAGGCGTAAATTAGAGCTCTTCGTTGATAACAAGTTAATAATCTTGACATTCCCATTCAGAATAGGCCCTTTTTCAGAGCTTGGGATACACTACAGTAGTGTACACTCAGAGGTATTTGTTTAGTTATTCTACTACCGGCTGGTCGGTATAAAAAGCGACCAATTATTGACAAGTGAAATGTCGCAGATTTCGTATTCAAGAATTTGTTTAAGAACTTGTCAACAATTGGTCGCTTTTTATATCGTCCAGTCAGTAGTAGTTTCCAAATTTTTCCAATTCTCCTTTGAATCTCTGCATTCTAGAGTTTCGAGAAGACCAGAGAGGGGCTCGTCGCGGATCGTCATGAGTCAAACGAACATCTTGGCCCAATCCACCCAATCCACAGTTTACCACGCAAAACGGATTACCCTAGAGAAAATCGAAAGGCTGACGCTTGCCCTGGTCATTTTTTGTGGAATTGCGTTTTTATTTCACATTATCCCCATCGTTTGTTACTATGTCTTTCACGTTGACGATTTTGGCACGTATTTTGGTGACTACTTTAACCAAAAGGAAATTGGCTTAAAATCTTAATCTTTCTGAAGTGTCCAGAAAATAATCATTTAAGTATACCCGAGATAATCTCGGTAATTTACCGGTGGCGCCCACATAATGATTTTTTATTGAGATATCAAAAAATCAATTAAGGAACAAAAGGACTCTGAAGGATTAAGGACGGTACGGTTTTTGTTTACATAAACTGTGAGAAACAAATCGGTCCTTTTTCGAGCTTGAACCATTTACCATGTTTCACGGGACCATACTTATTCACAGTGACCTCTAGTCAGACCGTGAACTTGGGAATCCAGTTCAAAATACCGAATTAACGGCTTAATCGATTTATTGAAATGTAGAATTGAGCCGTTACGAAGTAATGGGAAACATAATAAAATATTTCATTTATTTTCCCGAGATTTTGTTTAACATTTTGTTTATTCCCAGTTTAAAACGATCCGTCAAAATACCGTATTTTATGATATTGAAGATAAATATTATGCTGATTGAAGAGGCATTTGTTATTTTGTTCACAGAGATTAATTGTGAATATAAACTTGTAAAAGATTCGAGCGTGATAAAAATATACGGAAAGTTTGTCGTTTAAACTCGAAATTTTACACCTTGGTTTGGTCGACTTAAGAAACGGGCCAGACCTAAAATTAATTTTTGGCCATTTTTTGGTATTTTATTTAAAAATAAAAACAAACATACAAAATTTTGCAACGAAGATCAAACCCATTTAACAGCGCATCGAGTTTACTATTACAGTCATGCGCATTTGGGGTAGCTAGCTACCCAATTTGCTCTAGCGCGCCAAACAATGAACGGATTTTTGTGATTATTATTTAATTTTGAAGCCCTGTTCTTCTTCTTTTACTGAGGTGATTTTCAACCTTAACCATCGTCCTCCACGGACCCAAACGTAAAAACAATTTTCTAAAAAAAAAGTATTTTTCTCCCATATTAAAACGTCAAAAATTTTTTTGATTTCAAGTCCGTTTTTTATTATCACTAGCCGTTCTCTTTTTATTTAGAAATAAAGTGAAAATGGGTAGCTAGCTACCCAATATGCGCATGACTGTTAAAGTTACGCCTGATTCAGTTTTTGCCATTTTCTGTATTCGGTCAAATTAGGTTGTGCCCTCGTTGTCTAAAAAATGTGAGAAATACATATTTAGTGGGCGTGGGTTACTATTATAGATATGATAGACGTCGGCAAATCGAAAACACTGTTATTCGATGTCTACCAAATTGGTAATAGTGTACTGAAATGATTGAATAGACACTACATCCGTTGCTGAAACCAATATTGATACTACCAAATTGATTATAGTCACTTTAAGTGAGCCACTTTTTTGACAAGTTGGCCTTTGTAGTAATTATGATCAAATTCAATCGTTAAATTTCATTATTATACCGATTTGGTTGTTTTTCCTCATATTCTGGATCAAATATTTCAAAAAAGTGACCACAGTGGTAACATTTTTTNAAATTCCCCCATTTAAAGTTTCGCCTGATTCAGTTTTTGCGCTTTTCCGTTTTCTGTATTAGGCCAAATTAGGCCTAATTGTCTAAAAGAATGTGAGAGAGACATTATTTAGTGGGTGTGGGTTACTTTGATAGATACGATAGACCTGTGTGATAGACATCGGCAAATCCAAAAAACTGTGACCCGATGTCTACCAAATTGGTACATATTCACCTAATTGGTAATGTTGTACTGAACTGATTGAATAGACACTACTTCCGTTACTGAAACCAATATTGATACTACAAAATTGATTATAGTCACTTTAAGTGAGCCACTTTTTTGACAAGTTGGCCTTTGTAGTAATAATGATCAAATTCAATCGTTAAATTTCATTATTATACCGATTTGGTTGTTTTTCCTCATATTCTGGATCAAATATTTCAAAAAAGTGACCACAGTGGTAACATTTTTTTGTAATTTTATTCGAAATGCAATCTGTTATTTCAAACGCAAATTGCTATTTCAATATGGGTAGTGCGTAGGTGTAATGGCTGGAAAAGTTATGAGAAAAAATATTATTTCATATGCAAACTGTTATTTCAAGTAGTCAGCTGGTTATGTTAATGTGAGTCCGCTAGCAGACGCCTTTGAGGCCTTTTTCACCAAGTTTTAAGATTCAAGCCAATCATAGAACATTCTCCATCCAAGTCAAATAAGTTTTTTGGGTTCAAATTTGCCAGTATCAACCGTCGTGTCATTTTTGTTTGGTTTATGTTTTATTTTGTTTTATTCGATTTTGATGGAGTCTCGATTCATGTCGGAAGTGGTCGGAAACATTCAAGTTATGTTTGCATTGGCCGTTGGCTCCATAGTAACCTCCGCATTGGTTGCCGGTTTGCTCTTAATGATTTGTATTGTGCCAATGACTGGTAGGGATGTGTCCTGCGCACAAACCTTTTCAAAGTACGTTAAGTTTGATATTTAACTACTCAGCATGTCAGATAAATTCTGGCTGTTGTTTGAACATTCATATCATCTTATGATCTAATTAGACTAATAAATCACGAATTTCAAATAAAAAGGACGTTTTGGCGCTAAGGAGTATTTTTTCTTATTCACGACAGGCCTTTTGGAGTGAAAAAATAACTTCAAATTTTAATTATATTTTAACTTTTATATTATTTTAACTAATTATTATTATTAATATTATTTTAACTATTATATATTTTAACTTA
>SCLG01000136.1:27988-64159 GCA_004367875.1 Oikopleura albicans
TGGCGGTTAACTGCAAAAGTGGCGGTTAAGAGGGTGGCGGTTAACTGCGCACCCTGTGTATTTAACTTTAATATACACGTAAAATTTTCAAGAGAAATCCATTTTAATTGATCGAAACCAAATAACTATTACACGTAGTAGAAACTAAAAATACTGACGAGTTACTTGAGGTAGCTTATAATTCACACTATACAAATCTACCGTGTGTCTGCGTTTCAACTGTCATGATTTATGATTACGCCGAAATTTTCCGAGCGAAAACAAGTGGAATTTTCCCGTTTAGCAAATTTGAAAGGAAAAATATGAAAGGATATTTCGGCCTAGTATGTCGAAAAAAATTTTAAGCCTCGGAGTTTTTGTAAAAAAGCCTCATGAAGTGACCTTATAAGGAATTTTTACAAAAACCAAATCGAAAAAAGTGTTCTGGTCATTATACGCAGATTGAAAAAGTGGATTGTAATTGGGTAATTTTTAGTTGGGTTTTTTCTCAAGTTCACCCTGACCTGGGAGAAATGGTTTCTATGCCATTTTTTCCCTTTGTTTTTCGATTTTGGCTTACAGTCGTTGAAGCGAGTCTCGTTCTGAACGTAACAGTTTTTGATAAATGAAAGTGTTACGTTCGCACTTCCACGACTGTATTGTTCTTTCCCTTAACTATTAGTTACAATTGAGAGGTAATCAGTTCCTCAAGATACGATACTATCACAAAGAGTTGAGTGTTCGTAATAACTGGACAAAACCTTGTGTACGATATTAACAACACTTTTAGATGAGGAGATTTGTAAGTGACATGCATTCTACATTTGTTACAAATGATATGTTATTATACACATCATATGTATTAATCAGTAATATGAAACATACAATTAGACCTATAAACCATTCTCTTGAATTGCGTTGCTCAGTGAAAAAAGGGGCGGCCTTCGGCCAATGGCGACAAAGGCTCAACAAAAAGTGATGAGTAATTGATTTATGTATCGTTTTACGGGCGCGCTGATTGGTCGGATAGATTTTTTCTCAACTGACCAAAGGCCGCCCCTTTTTTACTTAGCACCGCTTTCAAACTTCAAAACCGTTATGATCATCATATACTAAATTTAAATTTGAATTTGCAAATAAAGATTGAATTATTGTTATTGCGTAAATTAATCGCTCGTTCAAATTCAGATAATAAATAATTAGAAATTATTTGTTAACTGTTATTCACGATAAATATCTGGTAGCGTAGATATAATGAATAATTGGTGTTGACCTCTATCATACGTATATGTACAATTAGGACATCTGATTTCAGACGATCACAATACGAACTTTTCGAAAACCGGCCCATGGGATGTACATGTCTCACCCAATAAAATTTTGTCGTTTCCTGCATCTGTAAAAGTCAATCATTGAATCGTACATACAAAAGGCTTAATCTTAGACTTAAATTAAATATAAGTCACGTTACTAAACTGTTGTGTATTAGGGGAACAAGGTTTTAAGAAAAAGCCTTCCGAGAATGCGTTACACGCGGACTTTTGGGACTCCGCAATCAAACTGTGTACCTGTCGTATGCTCGCAGCCTTCATTTTGCTCGTGCTTTTTTGCCTGCTGTTTTTTCCAGGTATGTATTTGAAAAGTTCTACCATTTGGTAAACCAGTAGGAAAATATCTTGAACCCTAAGGCCACCGTGTGATCGTGCCATGAGTCATGATACGGCGTACAGGGGGGTCTCATATTCAGGGACACCAAATTAAGGGACAAAATTCGAATTAAGGGATACTTTTACCAAAAAGATTCAAATTAAGGGACGTTTTTTTCGAAAAAAGCTCAAATTAAGGGACAAAAGTGGACTTTGGTCAAAAACCGCAAACCGTCCCTTAATGTGAGACCCCCGTGTACGTCTAATGCGTAGGCGCCCATATTCACATTTTTTAGTTTTTTCACTGTCAGTTGTTAAACGAACTGTACAGAATGAGGTTACATTCCTTCATATTGAAATACTGTTGGTTATATTTTGCCGTTTTTAAAACAATTACACCCCCTGCGCCATTATCTTTTAAAACCAAATTTAAAAAAAATAAAAGCGAAAGTTAACCGCGCAGTACTATGAACATTACTACAGAAGGAAAATTCAAAAATAACAAGACGCTCGGAAAAAACTGAAATAGAACGGGCTGTTACATAAAGGCACATGAGGTTTATAAATACTTATTTAATTTATTTTCTATAGTGTGTATGGGAAGTTGCGTTTGCATACGATCTTCAGCGGAGCCGGATGACATTCCATATATGTTCCAATATTGTGAAAAGTTCAAATAAACCTGGTGCATTTTTTTTATTTTACCTCAATTATATCGAATAAATACAGAGCTTCAACGCCAACAAAACTTTCAATACACCGTGTGCGCAGTTATCGGGCGGGTTTGTGTCCAGTTATCGGGCACCCTGCGCTGTTATCGGGCACCATGCGCATTGCTTTTGAATATATATGTGTATAAATGACCACATTTCCCGCTCGTGCTGTTATCGGGCGGGTTTTTTTTTGCATATTTTTACCTTATTCCGCTTCCGCCCTGAGCAGTGATCGGGCGCCCGATTAATGCTTTTTTGTCGCGAAACCCGCCCGATAACTGCGCACCCGGTGTATAACAACGAAGAATTTACAAGTTACGAGTCGTTACGATTCACAATTTAGATTAAAAAAGATTGTAAAAATTACCGGTCAAGAAAATGTTTTAAATAGTGGTTCTAGTACTGGTACTTTTAGTTGAGCATTTTGAGTTATCTCAAAAAGTTTACAATGATTTAAACCTTTCAGTTCAAGACCATCATGATACGTATTTTTGACCGCCGATTTTTGTCTACAACATGAACCTTTTTTACATAGGTTAAACGTCAGTTCCTGAACTTATCTTTCGTATTATCGATAAATTAATAAACTCTTAATACAAGCCTTTTATGTCTTTCATTGTGTTTCGCTTTTTGTGTGTCAGTTACGGCGCTAGAGAACAAAAACACGTGCTGTAGTTTCATTACTAGAAACAAATTTTCAATTTGTACAAGAATTTCCCCCACAGTGAAGCCCAGCTGGATGTCTCCCCTTTTTGCACTTTTTTCTGCTCTCTAGCACCTAAAATGGCTCTTTTATATCATTTTTGGGCAGTTGGATTCACGAAGAAAATTACGTCGAAAAAAATGGTGTTCAGAAAATAAAAAGCATATAATTTATAGACATATACACCACCTAACCATTTGAATTAACACCATTTGGCTTAACAGTTTGCTTTTGACTTAACAGATTGCAGTTGAATTAACGAAACACCTTTTTTCGAAAAAAATGTGTTAAGTCAAATGGTTAGGTGGTGTATACTAAACAAAAATTTGAAGCGGTTTTGTGGAAGTGCCCTAGTTTCGCGTTAGGCCCACGGACGTCGATAGGTAAAATAATCGTTAGGCACGTTGATCGTCCGTCGACGAACGCGGACGGCTTTTAAATGGATTTTTAAACGAGGAAACTTAACAGGAAATTGTTATTTTGGTTTTCTTTGATGAAACTGGATTACCATAAATATTCTTGGGTGGTAATCGTCCAAAATCTGATTAGTGTGATTGGCATGTTTCAACGCGTGATCATGTTGCTGGAGCTTCTCACTTCTAAGTCATTACCGGCCGCGACTGTTTTGCTTTTGCGGTTAACCGGCTCTAACCGCAGTTCCCAATTTATACAAACAGTCACCCAATCTAATTAATCGACGTCGCCTATGACTGATATCAAATTTATCATGATGAAACGCGGAAACATATCTATTAATCGACAATAGGGTGTTCAAGACCCGCAGGATAAGTGTTTTGTTACTTATCAAGGTTTGTCAAAAATAAAAGGTTTTTGATCTACACCCCCTGCGCTGTTATCTTGTCACCCGTTATCTTGCAGATTTTCCCGTTGGCTCCGTTATCTTGCAGATTTTTTTCGCCCAATTTTCCAGGAATCCCTATCTTTATGTGTTAAGCCCTGCGCTGTTATCTTGCAGATGTCCCCGTTCGCTCCGTTATCTTGCAGATTTTTTTCATGCGATAGTTGCAAGATAACAGCGTAGGGGGTGTACATAATCTGCGCGATGTTTGGAAACAACCTCTATTATGCATATAACGTTCTGTAAAAAAAGCTTAGAGAAATAGAAATAAGACTAAGTCATGTACCATGACGACAAATTTGTTTCCAAAAAAAGTAATTGGGCTATTGGACGTAGAATTAAAAAGTGGATTGTAGTGGCCTAATCCCGTTTTAGCTCAAGTTCAGCCTGTCACATGATAAAATTGATTTTATTTTGATTTCCATAAGAGAAAATCACCAAATTATGAATGATTGGCTTCGCTTAGAAAATTAAAACCAATACCTGTGTGGTATACTGTGTGGTCCGACAATGAATCAGTCAAGGAAAGTTTCAACATACACTGTTACATTGTTTCGGTATAAAAACTGCGTGTAAAAATTTGCTCTGTGTGATCAAATTGTTACCGCGCGCACCCTACTCGAAAATCATGCAATTTGCTTTGAATCTAAATTATTATTTTTAATGGCACGGATGCGCTTGCCGACTGTCTCGGAACAAATGGCGGCCGAGTCAAAACGGATTGCTGGTTCATAATAATCACTTCATAACACTTTTGCCCGAAAACCTCGCCAACATTGCCGGCGCTTACAAATATACACACATCAAGTCATCATTTACAAATATTTTCATTTTTGAATGTTTAGTGAAAACGTCCCTAAAATTACTCATTTTTTCTAGCCAGGCGCGATTTGATTAAAAAGATATTTTTTCGTGATAAGCACATTTTCTTCTTACTATAAATTATAAAATTTGTTAGTTTCCTCTGTCCTCTATAAGTTAATAAAAATAACATCTTACTGCGTCTGGATCGGCACTTATACACCCCTCCACTGTTAAGTTGTCACCTTTCATCTCGCAGTTTTGCCTGTTCGTTCCGTGATCTTATAGATTTTATGTTACCTAGTTTATCAGAAACAGGCGTATAGAGTCCATATGGACTGCGCCGTTATCTTGCAGGCTGCATTGAAAAATATTTATATTAAGCCCATGTATCAAAATGTAACTTTTCTAGTAACAACTGAATTGTCAATTGTAATTCTACCGTATGGGGACGCTCAGACTGTGAGGGTGACGTCAGAATAGTGCTGAAAATCATAGAAAAAAATTGCTCAGTCTCAGTCTGAGAGTCTCCATACGGTATAATCCAGGGTTGCAGAAAAAAAACGCTAAAACGGCGTTGGCGTTGGGGCAATTTCATTTTTTAGCGTTGGGATTTACCGTTGGGGCGTCGCGTTGGGGCGTTGGGGGATTTTTCGAATTCGCGTTGGCGTTGGGTTAGGTGCCCAACCCAACGCCGCTACGCCCCAACGGTAATTAGCGTTGGGTTATTTTTGCAACCCTGGTATAATCTACCATTTCAGAATTTGAAAAAAAAAATATTTTTTTTCTGATTTTTTGCTTTCGTTCATAATGAATGCCGATTTGTGTAATCTCGCAGACACCTACTCACTTTGCCGTTATCTTTCAGATTTTCCATTGGGTCCATTATCTTGAGACTTTTTTTTTTTAACTCATTACATGATACTCAAACTTCTCGTGAACGCACAAAATTCAAATTAATTCTGGGCTGATTTATTAGTTTCGGTGTTTTTTCACAAATGGTATATTTAGTCAGCTCTATGCATATGTTCCAACCTTGTGAGGATCGAACTCATCGAATCTTCCATTAATTAAACGGAGCAAAATTTTTAGCAGTTTTTCTTTTTCTTCTTTGCTTATGGTCATATCGTCAACAAAGTTATTGCGTCGAGTCCACTGTTGATTCACGGCTTTGTGAAATAATTGAGAAAATGCGACGGAAAAATACATGTGAAAAAGTGCTCTTTATTTTAGTCAAATTAATTCTCAAGCAGGCAAGAGAAATACTTCAAGGGAGTCCCAAATAAGGGTATTAACGGCACTAGTATGCAAAAAGTAACGGCATCCAAATCATTTTCTACTAAACCGTCTCGGATTTTGAAGTGTCCGGAATTTGATAACCCCCTGTATGTAGTTGTATTTTGGGTGGTTTAGTCACCACATGGTTTCGTCGCGAATTGTTGTTCAAAATTTGGTTCAAAATAACGTTTTGGGTGAGGTTTCGCGACCACTATTTTTAGGTGGAAAAAATGATCGCGCAAACCTGTGTAAAACATCTTTTTGCGACCATTGAAAACCAAATTGTGTGATCGCAAAAGTACTCATAAACGGGGTTTACCCTTCACCCCCTGTATATATTTTAACTATTTTCGCAATTTAAATATTTTTGATAAATATTATAAAGTTAAATTGTCAGCCTCATCTCTTGTAAGTAAACATCGTCAGGAGTGACAATGCCAAGTAAGAGAATATTTCAAAACTCTAACCATCGTTTCCCCGAGCATTTTTAGTTTCGCGTTTTCTATCACAAATTTTCAATTATGTTTCTGAGTCTTCAGCATCAACTGTAGGTATGTCGTAAAACTAGAAAAAATTGATTTATATTAGCTTCTACAACGTACCAAATGTTCCTTTAGTAAATTGAGGACCGGTTTTTCGAATCAAAAAAGGCCCTAATTTGAGCAAGCACTGTACTTTATTTCAAAATAACTAACCAAACTATTTAAACCGGTACTAAAAGCAAGTATTGTAAGTATCTGTTTTATCATGTTCATATTGTTATATTTTTATAAATAGTGGTATATGATCCAATGTTATGCCAATTCCACATTTATAGTGCAACAAAACTTTTTCTTTATTAATTTATTATTTATGGATATTATTCATTCATTAGATAAATGCGCTCAAGTGATTCTAAAATAACAATTTGGCTGACGAATGTATACCGTACCGGAACAATAAAAAAACAATTTGCCGAAAAACTAAAAAAAAATATAAGTGAGTGTGCATAGTCCAATTTTCAGTTCAAACTTAGAAACCTGAAAATTTTTCAAGTTATTTTCGACATTAACGGTCAAGTTTACGTCCAAATCAGACCCGAGCGCTCAACAATAAATGCCTACTTTCACTGGATATTTATTTCGACCTGCAAATTAGAAACTACATAACATAACTATCAAACAAACCTGAATTCAACAATAACTTTACGAGATTAAAATCAAACCGATCAAAACCAATCTGAATAACGGTCTTAGGGCGCACACCCTAGCTATGTCGCGCCTACACACTTTAAGCCGCCATTTCAGCAAAAGCCCACTTTATTCGTATATAGTTTTATGAATCGACGGCAGATGGAGACCAAAATTATTATATATTTGTTGCTATTTAAAATAGAGTAAATTAAAGGTTAAAACAACGTCATAGTGGTGATTGAAGTGGCCTTCGAACACACGCAACCGAAGAGATTGATTAAAGTGAATTTATGTGATGGCAAACGGTAGTGCCACAAATTTGCCGACATATGTGCTGTGCGCACTGCAATCAAAAATAGTAAAAATGAAAACAAAAATTTGGAAAATTTAACATGAATAAAATAATTTAAATAAAATACTAAAAACGTACCGAGTAAAGAGATGCCATTATTATTCCAAAGACGATAGATAAACAAACCAGAAATATAATAACGACTAAAATTATCGATTTTTTTTTGAAAACTTTAAAGTCCCTCTATGGGGAACGGGCTGTTTAAATATCGTCCCTAGAATAAAAGTTTCCCAGCATTTAGCTCGGTGCATTAAAGAGCGATTGATCTTAAATTAATGTTAGCTCAATCAAACTGTTAAAGATCAATGCACATTCTTCTTCAAAACTCAAAACTGCACGGCCCTTCAAGCCATACAGATAAGCTCAAACTCCCATAGTTTGGCGGTCCACGATGCGAACATCTCCCTTGGGGTAAGATCCAACGAACAGCTTCATTTTCAATTAAATCCGACTTGGGAGAAAATTATAAGGGTTTTTCTGTTTAAGTGCTGAAAAATAACGGCAACTTATTTAAGTAACTTTGGAAAAGATACAAATTAATTTCTATATACAAATCAAAAGGCACAAATATATTTTTTGAATGTGCAAATGCCCACTGCAAATGATGTTCACCGGTGT
The DNA here is from genome assembly GCA_004367875.1 of Oikopleura albicans. NCBI lineage: Eukaryota > Metazoa > Chordata > Appendicularia > Copelata > Oikopleuridae > Oikopleura > Oikopleura albicans. The sequence continues at coordinate 36,110 of SCLG01000136.1, forward strand.
TTGAACAATATAAGTAGGTAGGTTGTTATCCCAATTAACTTATATTACTGAACCAAGTGGTAATGGTTGTGCGCTAATTTAAGCTAAGGGTTTTAAAGCTCCGCTTCCTTTTTCTGAACACTGTTTTTAAAGGTTTTAAAGTAAATGACCAAACGTTAAATAGCCAACATTAAATAGCATTACTTCCGCGACAGGCTTTGGATCAGTGCCGTAAAACTGTAGTTAAATGAAATATTGTGACCAGTGTTCCGAAAATAACACAATTTGGCGGTAGCGGACGTCGCGCGGACGTCGATGCATTCAGAGCGACGGCTGTCGGACGTCGATGAGTCCCAAAATGTCGGAATCGACGACCGTCGCGACAAACGATGTCGAGGTTCGTCGGTAGCAGATGTCGCATTTTCGGAACACTGAATGCGACAGAAAAGGCGATTGTGTTAAATGCGTAGTATCAGATCTGACATATTTTCCGAACCATTTGAAAAACATCATGATGATCAGTAATCATGTGATAATAATATTATCAATTTTAGTTGGCTCAAAATTGCAGTTTTTATACAACGTCAACTTACTTGGCTTGCGCCATGACCGTGGTTACTTATCCGTCTGACGACAACTCGTGTAATCTTCATTAAACCAGTGTTATTCTAGCCCGCAATAATATTTTCTTTGTGAAAACCAAAATAATTAAATAAATTTATTCATGCATATTCTCATAAAACGTGGACTTAATTTAACTGGGATTCTAACTTGGATTGATTACCACGGTATCAAAAATAGACATTGAAACAATAATAAACTCGTCAAGAAAAATATTGTCTCATCAAGATCAAGCAGCGCGTTCTTGAAAAGGTAATTTCCCGATAACTTAGCCAACTTTTCATCACTGTTTAAGAACTGTTCAATAATTTATATAAGATAATTTATATATCTATTTCAGCGGGAGGGCGTAATAAGGGACGGTTTTATCAATAAGCTAGCTTAAGGACGGGTCTATAGCGTTTTTTCCTAAATTTACTTCACGGGAAAACGCTATAAAAGCTATTTCACGCCATTGATTTCATTAATTTGTGTTACGAGCTTATGTAGAAATGTTGGAAGTATCTCATGAGAAAATGTTCGACATCATAACCACCCACGTAGCGCCACCACGTGGGCGTGAAGTTGAAGAANCACTGTACTTTATTTAAAAATAACAAACCAAACTATTGAAAACGGTACTAAAAGCAAGTATTGTAAGTATCTGTTTTATCATGTTTATATTGTTATAAATAGTGGTATATGATCCAATGTTACACCAATTCCACATTTATAGTGCAACAAAACTTTTTCTATATTAATTTATTATTTATGGATATTATTCATTCATTAGATAAATGCGCTCTATTGATTCTCACGAAAATAACAATTTTGCTGACGAATTTATACCGTACCGGAACAATATAAAAACTTGCCGAACAATCAAAAAAAAATATTAGTGAGTGTGCATACTATGCACTGCATAGTCTAATCTTCAGTTCGAACTTAGAACCCTGAAAATTTTTCAAGTTATTTTCGACATTAACCGTCAACTTTACGTCCAAATCAGACCCGAGCGCTCAACAATAAAAGCCTACTTTCACTGGATATTTATTTCGACCTGCAAATTAGAAACAAATAAATAAGGACTCTCAAAATCCTCTTGTCGTCGACATCAAGCACTACCATACTAATATGTAAATAATATTGGAAAACATAACTATCAAACAAACCTGAATTCAACAATAACTTTACGAGATTAAAAGCCAACCGATCAAAGCCATTACAGACAAAGCCTACTTTATTCGCATTGTATTGTATTAGTTTATTTGCTGAACGGTATGTCAGGCTGAAGGATTGCTTTAGGAAGCACTCCTTCGAATAATATTGAGTACAGATATGTTCCGTTTGGCTGCTATTGGAATGACGGTGATCAATTTATATACAATTAAATAATATGTTGGACTATCTTCCACGAAATGGTTAGTAATAATTGTCTTTTGCTCTCTCGCACAACGATTACGGTTCTTGATTATAACTATTGACGAAATTGATATTTTTCTAGTATTCGATTCAAATTGCATTTTTACATTTCGGAATTCGAGTACAAAAAAAAACAGTTTTATAATTTGGTTTTTTGAGAAGAATGTGCATATTCTGAACTGAAATATTTTTTGTGAATTTTTTTGTAATGATTATCTTGTTTATCGTTTGGTGTGAATGAGACTTATTTGTTGAGCTTACATTACCGGTATCACCGTTATCGACTGATGTCCGTGAATATAATGAATTTACCGTCGACAGATTCATCATACGCCATTTTTGTTTGAGTTTTGATGTAAGAGAAAAAACGTCATAGTGGTAATTGAAGTGGGCTTCGAACCCACACAACCGAAGAGATTGATTAAAGTGAATTTATGTGATGGCAAACGGTAGTGCCGCAAATTTGCCGACATATGTGCTGTGCGCACTGCAATCAAAATAATAAAAATGAAAACAAAAATTTGGAAAATTTAAAATGAATAAAATAATATAAATAAAATACTGAAAACGTACCGAGTTAAGAGAGATGCATTATTATTCCAAAGACGATAGATAAACAAACCAAAAATATGATAACGACTAAAATTGTCGATTTTTTTTTTTCGAAAACTTCCCTCTATGGGGAACGGGCTGTTTAAATATCCTCCCTAGAATAATATTTTCCCAGCATTTAGCTCGGTGCATTAAAGAGCGATTGATCTTGACTTAATGTTAGATCAATCGAACTGTTAAAGATCAAAGCACATTTTTCCTCCAAACTCAAAACTGCACGACCCTTTAAGCCATACAGATAGGCTCAAATTCCCATAGTTGGGCGGTCCACGATGCGAACATCTCCTTTGGGGTAAGATCCAACGAATAGCTTCATTTTCAATTAAATACGACTTGGGAGAAAATTAAAAAGGTTTTTCTGTTTACTTTTTTCTGAACACTGTTTTTAAAGGTTTTAAAGTAAATGACCAAACGTTAACTAGCCAACATTAAATAGAATTACTTCGGCGACAGGCTTTGGATCAGTGCCGTAAAACTGTAGTTAACTGATATAGTGTGACCAGTGTTCCGAAAATCACACAATTTGGCGGTAGCGGACGTCGCGCGGACGTCGATGCATTCAGAGCGACGGCCGTCGATGAGTCCCGAAATGTCGAAATCGATGTCGACGTTCGTCGGTAGCAGATGTCGCATTCTCCTAACACTGATTGTGGCAGAAAAGGCGATTGTGTTAAATGCGTAGTGTCAGATGAGACATATTTTCCGAACCATTTGGAAAACATCATGATGATCAGTAATCATGTGATAATAATATTATCTATTTTAGTTGGCTCAAAATTGCAGTTTTTATACAACGGCAACTTACTTGGCTTGCGCCATGACCGTGGTTACTTATCCGTCTGACGACAACTCGCGTAATCTTCATTAAACCAGTGTTATTCTAGCCCGCAATAATATTATCTTTGTGAAAACCAAAATAATTAAATAAATTTATTCATGCATATTCTGATGAAACGTGGACTTAATTTAACTGAGATTCAAACTTGGACTGATTAGCACGTTATCAAAAATAGACATTGAGACAATAATAAACTCGCAAAGAAAAATATTGTCTCACCAAGATCAAGCAGCGCCTTCTTGAAAAGGTAATTTTTCGATAACTTCGACAACTTTTCATCACTGTTTAAGAACTATTCAATAATTTATATAGCTATATACAAAAATCTACTTCAGTGGGCGGGCGTGATAAGGGACGGTTTTGTCAATAAGCTAGCTTAACTCGTCCCCGTTCGCGAAAAGACGCACCCCGTCCCCGTCATATTCCAGCATTTTTGCTGGATCGCGCTTTATAAGCCATAGAGAAAAAACGCGACGATATTTTTCAGTATTTTTTTTTCTATTGACAAGCTGTGGGACTTCTGCGTTAATCAACACATTAAACGCTATAATTTAGAAAAAAACATATTACTTAAAACGGTGTTTTTTTGCGATCGCTNAGAGGTGATTCCAGCAAAAATGCTGGATTAAAACGGGGACGAGTTAAGCTACGAGAATGCTTAGTAAGGGGGTATATTGCTCCAAATAAGGGACACGGTATGTTTTCTTGGGCTCCGTCCAACTATAATAGTAGCTATAATTTATAGCATATCTATGGAGTGAGAAGAAAAAAAACTTGTTTTTCGAGTCGAATATTGGTGATTCTCAAAATCAAAGAACGACTTTTTTTCGACCTCCCCAAATCAAAAAACTAACTATGCAGATCGATAGAGCTCGAAACACTAATCAGAACTGCAATTTTTTTTAAGTACTGAAAAAAGTACTTTTTTCATTATTGACCATTTTTTAGCTAAAAAATAGTTTCACTTTTTTAATCCCCTTAAACATATAGTATTTTTTTTTTGCCTGATTTTTTTTTTAACTGATCAGAAGCTTAATATCAGTAGATTAATATCCCTATGTTTTCGGAATTAGGTCGATAGAACTACGTCGATTTCTAAACGCGGCTCTTAAAATTTGTAACTATGATCAACTGTAGCAATCATATACAGCCCCTGCGCCGTTATCGGGCCAAAATTTTGAGGACAAATTGTTACCCGATAATGGGTCTTGACCCGATAACAACGAAGAGCCTAGGCCGCATGTCTGGAAAATTTAAACGAAAATTTTGACCCTATAACGGCACGAGCGGGGATTTTTTAGAACGTCTCATATATGTTTATGTGTTTATTTCATATTTCTGCACCTGAATTTGAATAATTGTAAAAAAATATTTTATGGGAAATTGGCCCGATCAGTTTTTTGTCTGTACTCGCAAAGCCGAAAAACACTTATCGTATCAAAACGTATTTTAAAAAAAATAACTGTTATTTATCAATAAACGAAGATTACAATTTTTTTCCCGTTTTCAGATTTCTCAGTTTTCGGGTATCTCCATTTTCAGGTTGTGCCAGAGAAAAGGCGGCCAAAATTTTACATACGGAATATGAATCTATACGAATCTCTGAGCGGAAGCGTTTAATTGAGCAAGTGGCGTATTCAGTCTTCTGAGACATTGATTGCTAATGTGATAAATGCATTTCTCTTGAGTCCTTTGTTTAGAAAATGAATCATTTGTTGACATAAATTGAGGTTTTTATTTTGATGCACCGATAATTGCAAAATAATTCCACGAGAACGTTTCCTTTTCACATCTCAAACTCAACCGCGACCGACGAGTACCATTTTTTTATTGTTTTTTTTTTCTCAAAAGCTGAAAGACGACTTTTGAAACTGTAAAAATAAAAAAAGACAGAAAAAATCTAGAAAAAATCAAAGAAGAGACTCAAACAGGAAATATAAAATGAAACTTTTTTCATCTGTTATTGTATTGAGTCAATGTGTCGCGTCAAGCATTGTGCCAATTGGCACATCTGAGGCCGAATGGGTCGGCAGCTTTGAAAAGTTTGACTTTGACCAGCTTCTTTCGATGTCCTCGTCGCCCTTTGCGGCAGAATTGCTAGAGCTGCAAGATGCTCAGCTGGACGTACCCATCGCGGAAATGGAGGAAATACAATTGTCTCAGCGCGGTTGGTTTGATGAGACTTACACACGAGAACAGAGACGGAAAAAGAAACTTAAACAAGTTCTGAAAATGGTCTTCTTTTTGCAGGTTTGATATTGAGTTTTGACAAAGTTTTGGTTATTTTGAAGAATACACAAAAAAACATGTCTCAAAAAAAAAATTTACTTAAAATTTAACAGGGCAAAATAAAAATAAAAACACAAAGTTGCTACAGTTTCAAAGATTTGCAAATTCTAATAAGCATGTGGTATTTTTGCCCCGTTTATTGTCATGACAATCTCCGGCACTCCAGGAGTTACAAATCAAAAATATTTCGACGCAATGAAATCATTAAAAGGATAACATCTCTTTGTTTTTTTTTCTAATTTTTCTCATTTGTAAAAAAACACAACGAAAAAATCAATGTGGCCATTTGTGACCATGAGAAATTAAGAAAATTTTCAAAAACTGGCCGGTTAACCGCTTAATGCGTAGTCGCTTAATGCGTAGTCGTTAAATAATGTTATCTCAGAAAAAATTGGCCGGCTAACGGGGCTTTTGGCCGGTTAACGGTTTTTTGGCCGGTTAAAGGCGCATCGTGTGTATAGTTAATCACGAATTTATTTATTAGGCGGACAATTCAGCAGCAGCTCTGGAAAAATACTTATTTTACGGATGCTATTGCTTTCCCGACGGCCACAACAAGCTGTTCAGTGGTTATGGAGAGCCTATTGATGATGTTGATCGTGTTTGTAAAGCATTCCAGACCTGTTATAGATGTGTCGGAATCGATTTCGGGCAAGAAGAGTGTATTAACACCAAGGGCTACGAATTTCAGGTATTTGTTATTGATATTTATGAAAATTTCTGATTTTTTATGGTGTTTGCTAATCTCGACAAACTTTGTGTCCATTTGTAGCAAAATTTGAGAAACCGGTTTCGAATTTCGCATTTTTTAACTACACCAGGTGCGCAGTTATCTTGCGAATTTGTGCTGTTATCGGGCACCCTTTGCTGTTATCGGGCAGTTTTTTTTTCATATTTTTGAATATATATGGCCCGCTCGTGCTGTTATCGGGCACCTTCGTGCTGTTATCGGGCGTTTTTTTTTGCATAATTTTTCCTTATTCCGTTTCTGCCCTGAGCAGTTATCGGGCGCCCCATTAAGATTTTTTGTCGCGAAACCCGCCCGATAACTGCACACCCGGTGTATAGTCTGGTCAGCGTTAATTTTGGGCCGGCAAAACCCCGATATTTATAACATAAAAAATTGCATTAAAAAACCCTCTTTAAAATTGTGCACCAATCGTATTTCCACAAAAGGTTTACTCGGAAAAAACCGCGGTACCGAGTTAGTATGAAATTGGCATTAATTCAGGGAATTTACGACGAAGACTCTGACTTTCGGGAATTGGTCTGTAAAAATAATGGGAAGGGAGAGGGCAGCCGATGCTCGCGGGCCCAATGCGAATGCGATCGGGAATTAGCCCTCCAATTGGCCCAAATGGAAATTACATGGAATCCAATGTATCAAGCCGGAAAATATGGATTATTCGATAGAACCAGTACATGTACAGCACAAGAAAGAGCAGTTGTCGAAAATGAGGTTATCGAACCAAAATGCTGCGGATACTATCCTAAGGTATATATGGCATATTTCCCTAAGCTTGAGAAGTTCCCTTTATTACTCTAATACATATGTATTACTCACGAAAACTTGCCAAAATTTTGGCGGAAATTTTCGAGAAAATTCTCGCAAAAATTCTCGAGAAAATTCTTGCGAAAGTATTCCTCTATCTGGAGTCGAGATTCTGGACCTTTCGAATGGCAGTTTTAACTGTTAATTTTAACCAAATTTTATGATACAGGGGTTGCCAAGAAAAAATTAAGGATCCCCAAATAAGAATAGGGGTCGTGACATAAAGGTCGTTTCGGGAAAAAATATTACTCCCAATAAGTGTCGGCTTCGGTTTTTGAACCAACTGACCCTTATTTTCAGCATTTTTTTTTTCGAAAAAACCTTGTTTGGCGACTCTAATTATAATTTGGTGATCCTTGTTCCTTATTTTGCGACCCCTGTATACTTTTCACGAAAAAACGTTGGTATGAAAAATTATAAAATCTCAAGCATAGGGCTAAATTCAACAGAATAAAATGAATTTAGCGCACGCCGTACGCCTACAATGGACCAAATGGCATTCGAAATTGCTGTGGGAGTAAAACGTACGACCCAAACATTCTAGAATGTTGTCCCGGTGATGAACTGCACACACTTGGAACTTGCATCTATTAATTCTTCAACCGTGCCCAAACACAAACAAAAAAAAACACACTTCTTCGACTCGAAATGCCAGAATTGAAAAAATATTTTGGCAGTTCAAAACGTTGTATATAGCCGTTAAATTTCTTTTCTTTTTTTTCGCGCGTATTTTCGCTTCATTTTCTGTAATTATTTTTTTTTCGTTGCAAACGAATCCGGGTTTGTTACTCACTTAATGGGCGCTACGACCGTATCATTTTTGGGCCGAAATGAAGGGGAGCTGGACGGAGCGCATGAAACGGAATCAACTTATCATTTATTTGATAAGTACTTTAAATTATAAACAGTACGAATTGGCGCTTAACTGCGCAGTGTGTAGGCGTGATCGCTTGAAACTAGTGGTACTTGGACTGACGGTTAACTGTGCACCCTCTCTGTTTTGTGGGTGCCCGTAAAAATTGTCCAAAATATTTTGTAAAATTTCAACAAACATTTGGATAGTATTTTTAAGTACATGGGGTTCTCACATTAAGGTACATAATTTACAGTAAGGACCACTTTTACCGACGAATTCAAAATAAGGTATTTTTTTTCGAAAAAAAGATTTTGAAAAATCCAATTTAGTGCCAAAATTGAACTCTGGTAAAAACAGCAACCCGTCCCTTTACGTGAGATTCATATGTATAGATTAATAATTTTGTGATATCATTTTAACCATACTTTAAAAAAAATCGAAAACTTATTAGGTTAAATACTCGCCAAAAACGTCCGTTATAATTTAAAGTCGAAATCAAGCATATAAAATTGTTTGATTTTTAAATAAAAAGTAGTTGAATTTGTTGATTTCTGAACTTGACATCGAGTGAGTTTCGATCTTGCTGCTTTCACGATCGGGAAGGTGCAATCTTGGGGTATGCCCCGTACTGTATATTTTGAAATCTCATCTGTTTATGTTGGTAATGAGACTTTTAACTGTAAATAGTCTACAAATACAAAATGATGAAAAAAAAGTTGACAGATTTATTATAACCTAATTTTGTTTGTTAGCTGAATAGTTATGAATGTTATCAGAGAGAATGGGTTTTTCGAAGAATCAGTTTTCAGAAGAGTTTCGAAAATCGGCCGAGCGTTTCTAGTATACCGTGTCGGCATATTTTAAGATGATATAAAGACCAATTCCCCCGTTTTATTCTGAACCAGTTCCACATAAAAAAGGGAAAAGTTGGTCTTTATATCATCTTAAAGGGTAGTGACTAAACGGTAGTGACTAAACGGTAGTGACTAAACGGTAGTGACTAAACGGTCACTAAACGGTAGTGACCCGTCCTAAAATATTTTCATGAAACTCAGCCGGTAGTATTTGAAACTTTTTGACAAACCTATTATTGATATTGCGGTAAACCAAGCTAGACGTGCGTCATGTGACTCATGGCTAGGATAATGACAGTCTTTGCTCTCAATAGGGACTCATTATAGTTTGAAAAAGGAACCAAAAGAGCCTAGGGCTATAATTTATGGCCCATAAATAAAAATCTGTTTAAGCCAAGTTCTAGAACGCAAACAGTTAATAAAAAATGTGGACAAATCAAGTCCCTGAAATTTCCGTAGTGAGTTCTAAAAATTGTTGCGGAAGGTTTTCTTACCAAACAGCCTGTACCTTTTATGACAGACTGTACCAATAAGGAGGACAGTACTGTACCAATAAGTAACTTATTATAAGTAGGCTTTTTGAGAATCACAATCTGTCAATTGGGCCAATTCACCAACAATCATTGTTGGAAAAAGAGTAACCGAAAATGCGTGTCTTCTGCATACGAAAAAATACACATGACTTTAGTGAATTGTATATTTGTTTAGTGACTTATACCGTTCAAATTGAACGTCATATTTGTGATTTTACTGTTCAAATTACATAATTCTACGACTTTATGCCAAAAAAACAGTAGAGGTTATTGAATTTGGTGGAATCCATAACAAGGGTTACTTCCGGATGATCTTATCTGCTGAATTAGATCAGATACGTCATATGTTTAGTCTATCTTGATGAATCTTTGTTTTTGTCAGAAACTATAAAATGCTAGAAAAAATGTCAAATTTTATGAAAATGACAAGAATTTTGTTTTTTTATTATGTACCGTTATTGTACGCTTGGGATGGATTAGGGCCAGGTTCCAAATCATACTGTTATTGTGCCCATTCAAGAGAATTTTAAATTTGAAGTAAGTGATTGAAAATTATCAGGCTTTAGGCTGCGCCGTTATGTTCCGCACAATTTTAAATTATACTACACAGGGTGCGCCGTTTTGTTTCACCCCGTTATGTTTCACTTTTTCCCGAGCGTGCTGTTAGTATGTTTCACTTTTTTGAGAAAATATTTTCCCCTAATACATATCTTTATATGTTAAGCCCACGTCGCGTGTCGCAACGTGTCGGCGTTAATCTGGAAAAATTCAAAAATATTTTGTCCCATGAATCATTTAATTTACCAACAATTTTACCGGCGGTTTTTTACCACGAGCACCACTTTGCGCCATTTTTCACTAGTACCACTTTGATCAGTCGTTTTATTTAAAAAAAATCTCAGTGGCACATGATGTGGCTGATATAGGAGAGCCAAAATACCAGAATTTTGGCGGTTTTCACGGTTTAATTTTTTACCGGTACATTTTGGAGATTTGTAAATGCTACCATCGACTCCGCAGGGTTCTATTAAGCCTAAAAATGATCTTAATCGGTAAATTAAGGCAACTTCAAAATCGGGTGAAAATAGGGTTATTTTTAGAATAACGGAAACTGCAAAATAACGGCGTGCAACATAATTGAACAGAGATGTATTTTTTGTATTTGGTTAAAATTTAGGAAAAGGTAAAATAGCCATATATTTTACGCAAAGAATTATTCACTTGTTTAATTAAAAAAAATTGACCCTAGATTAAAACAATTTAACGGAACCTTGACCAGGCCCGAACGAAGTCAACTGCGGCTATCGATTTTTTCGAACAAACGCAACATGGCCACTAGAGGGCGAAATGAATGCGGGCGAAACAGTTCGATTATGTCAAAATTATTTCGGAAAATCACCAAAGTATGCCACGCTCTACTCGATCAGGGACAAAATTCCGATTTATTCGGCGGGAAAATTCAAGAGACATTTGAATGCAAAGCACTATACCAGACCAAAGGTAGTTTTTTGAAATTGAAACTTAGCGTTAACAAGTAATACACAGGGTAACCAATTAATGGACTATTTTCCGCAAACGAACAGTTTTTGGGTCAAAAATGTTCTAGCGATAACACCATCTCGCGTATGATGTACCAAGTAAAGGGCCATCTGTCATTTAAGGGCAAGTTTTACAAAAAAAAAAAAAAACAATTAGCTGCCCGTTACTTGGTTACTTTTTATTTTCGATAATTTGAGAAATTTCGATTCTAAAAACAAGAAACAAGTCAAACTGGCACTATGCATGCAAAGGTTTATGTGTTGACCGAAAAGAAAAGTTCCCGAGAGGAAGATCTTTTTATTCGAATCGAAATTATATTCCAAAAAGAATGGATGCTTTTTGTGGAAAATTTCAAGGACTTGACAAAGATTATCGTGGAAATTGGGATAAGATTGGGGTCGACAGAGGTCATTTGGTTCCCAATGGAATTATGAATGAAAATCCAGATGCGCAGCAAGGTCTCGGTTTTAAATTAATACTTTTAATACAATTTTATGTTAACTCTTGTACATCGAAAGCTTTCAGTCCTCATAATCATATAATATTTGTAGCTAAATCCATATTTTTCTGAAGTGGATTTTGTTCATTATTGAACTCTTTTTTTTTCTCCCAAAGAAACTTTCTCGTAAACACTCATATAAGGCAACCAGAAGCATCTCGGTAGGAAATTAGATATTTTCTCCGATAAACGTTTTCTTGTATTTAAAGACATCCATTTTTTCTTTCATTTTCTCCCATAAGTTAACATAACTGTTTTCCTCAATTTTCTACGAAAAACCTTTTCTCCGAAAGGTCGCGGTGCCGGTACCGGCTTCAGGTGTACAAACTTACAATTTGTATTTACATACAAACCTTCAATATACATGGTACGCCGTTAACCGGCACCCCGTTCACTAGTCTATTTGCCGTTAATGGGCAGGTTGGCCATAAAGATATGTTGCCCGTTAAAGCCGGTATTTTGTTTTAAGATGGTAACAAAATTAATTCTATTATGTAATCAACCAATCAAAGCTTCATTCTCGCTGACAAACGTGGCGCCACAATATTCAAATTTCAATCAAGGTGCTTGGAATGATTTGGAATGCATTGTTCGAACTTTTATGGAACGAGAACTTAATGGAAAAGAGGTATTCATTATTACTGGGACGTATGGCACAGCGATGACGATGAATAAATATGATTCCTATAAAAGTAAAATTCGTATACCAAGGTAGAGATTACAATTTTGTGGCACCAAATAAGGGTCTATTCGTGTTGTCCTAAACCTACCCTTATTTGGCGAACCCAGGTTAAAATCAACAACCCTTATTTGGAGCAAAAATATTTTTCTTCAAAAATGTGACCCTTTTTGACCTGATCGACTCTTATTTGGCAAAACCTACCATTATTTCGCAAAACCTACCTTTATTTAGTGCCCCTAATTGTCAGGGTAATTTCAATCTCTTTTAAAAGTCATTTCTGGAAAGCATTTTGTTACTCGGACGAAAAACAAACGTATTCTTGGGTTTACATGCAACCTAACCAACCTACTGAAAAAACCATGCATTCTCATAATTTCATGTCGGCGCAAAAGTTTTCTCAAATTTATTGGAATGGAGCGTCCATTTTTGACGGTATCTGTCAGAAGCCCAGGAACGGTTTTGGACCCTGGTTTGCCATTATGCAGAATTTAGAATATCATATAAAAAAGTTTGACTGTGTGTTCGATTAAAAGGTTAATTGTTAATAAATATGAAATGCTTGAGACCAATGTGTTTTTTGAGCTTGGTAGATCTTCCGGGTGGATTGTTAACTCCAGTGGGTCACAGGTGTACGTATAACCTGTAAGAGACACTTTGTGATGATCACACAAGCCTGTTATGGCCCATATTATATGGCCCATAAGTTATTATAGGATCACTTCTTTGCAAAGATTATTTTACAGGGTACTCGAGCATGACGAATCCATCTAGATTAATAAAAAACGTCGGATGTCTCCAAAGTCATCTCAGGAAGACTTATGAAAAAAAGTTGTTCTCAAATTTTTCAAAAAATTTTCTTCATTAAGTTTGGTTTGACCCGTGTATCATCTATTTTTGATTTGAGGCCGTTTTGATGAGATATGAGGGCACATAGGCCATTGTGTGACNGTATAGGTCAATTTTAACCTGAAAAAAACAATGAGCGTATTTTCAGAGGGTGCACGGGGGTGCAAAAACCTCAATCTTCAGGTTCAAGGTCAAAAAACGAGTACCATACTTTAATCCTTCATTTTTAGTAGGAAAAAACATTATTTTTAATTTTGTTTTTGTTTTAGCGCATTTTTAATATGTGTTTTTACCCATTAAATATGCTCTTAAGCTGTTATGTTTCTAATTTAGGCACAAAAAATACATCAAAAAAAATATAAAAAAATTTGTCCTCGGTGGGATTAGAACCCACGACCCCTAGATCTGTCCAACCAAAAAATTTCCTTTTAATGTTATAAACTATGGGACGTTAACTAACTGAGCTACACACCAACACTAACGGACTAACCTTTTTCAAGCATTATATAAGTAAACCAAATAGGTTATCCTAGTGGAAAGTTTAGATATTTTATTAATGGTTTTTATCAAATTTTTTTATATTCAAATCTTCATCATTCCACGGTAACAAAATTTAGCAAAAATTAGTATTAGAATACTAAAGTCCCGACCTTCCAATTGTGCACCCTCCAATTGTGCACGACTGCCTAATTGTGCACTTTTTTCTGGAAATTTTACGAGACTGGCAAAAAGTATTTTGGGTTTGCCAGGCAAAACTTGTTGATTCAATTTGTTATTTTTTAGTTCCAAACGATAAAGGAATCAATTCTGTGTACAAATTCTGTGTACATTCAATTCGTATACACAACAACGCCAATATTTTTCTCTTATTATAAATCTATTAACCGTGTTATTGTAATAGAATCTTTGGTATAATTTATATCGTATAAATATTGGCGATATCCTTAGGGTAAAAAGTAAAACAAAAACTTTCGTGATATGTGTATATCGCTTTAATTTGTGTGTATATCATCAGGTCAACGATGTTTATCAAAACTCTCAAACAATATAATAAATGCTTGCCATGTTGTGTACCTACCAGTTCCGAAAATTTCAGTGTGGCCCTATGAAGCGTTGTGATGTACTGGTGCAAATCTTCCATATATGCTACCAGTATTTTTTCCATCAATAAATAATTGCAAAAGAATTCTGTTATCGCAAAAAAAAAAAGACTTCAATAACAGTGAAGTTTAAACTCAGGTTAAAAAAGCCAGAAATATGATATTAGATAATATCTAAAATATATGAATCATAAGCTGCCTTGGATTAGTATTATAAATCAGTAACAAATTCTAAAGGTTAACTGTCTATTTGGTTAAATGGTTAGAACTCTGGATTTTCACCCCAGCGATCCGGGTTCGAAACCCGGAGCAAGATCATTTTTTTATTTTCCAAGCAAAAGTGATGATTCAGACCCTTTTTCGTAATTACGAGAAATATTGATGCTATGAATTTAAATCGAAACCCATCAAATTCTACAGGCCTGAAAACCTTTCTGACAAATTTTCAGCGAAATCTGAGTACTTTGAAAAATCAGTTTGAACATACCACACATAGGCCATTGTGTGACGATCGTCACATAGTGAACCACAAGAGTTAAACTCGATTTTGGAAATTCATCGCAATTATTTTTTTCCTGAAGGATATCTTAAAATGATTAATAATCCAAATGTTTGACTCCGCAGTTGTCACGCTTGGCTTATTTAATTGATTTATGTAACGTTATATAAGATAACTCGGGACAAAAAACGATTGAAGAATGGTAAAATGTTAAACTTAGACATTTTACCAGATTCTTTAATCGTTTCTTGTCCCGAGTTTTTTACATAAGGTTACATAAATCAATTTGAATGTTTCTCAGTTAGCCAAAATGACTAGCGTTTTGGTAAGTTATCAAGCGTGACGACTGCTGAATTCAGTTTCTGTGTTTCTGAATTAAAACCGGAAATATCTGATGAAAGTTATAGTTATACCAGAATTATCCGAATAACCGGTAATTTCACTGTGAATAATCTAGAATTCCAATTTTTAATGTGAGTTTACTGGCGTTCGATTCACCAGAAGGATGATTGACACTATCTGTATTTTGCTTTATTTTGCAGTAAAAATTCATAATTCTAGTTTGAGCGCATTTGGTTGAGGGGCGTTAATTTGAAGATCTGGTGGCAATGATGGAAAAACTGGAATGCAGTAGTCGAGAACGACACGCTCCGCCGTTACCAAATCTAGAAGCATTTTTTGAAAAATCCAATCTTTTTTTGGGAATTTTGTTTCTTCAAGCGCATCCATCAGCCCAACATTTTCCCCGCGGCGATTGTGAAGAATCCAACTCACCATCATATCAGCTCTTGTTCTTGCTTGATCTCTAGAATTATATTTTAATTACAAAAGTCTTTAAGGANTCAAGACAAACCTTTTACAGAAAACAAAAACTCAATATCATCAAAATTGTAAAAGTTTATCCAATATCCGATTTGATTTTAGGCCAAGTTGACGGCCATGTGGGTGGCCCGTGGTAATTATTATAGACAAATCAAATCAACTACCTGATCCGAGGACTTTTCGAGAGTATTTTACAAAAAAGTACATTGAAATTGATCGTATAAGACGCCCGTTATGAGTACTTTTCTGACACGTTATGTTTGTACACAGAGGGCCATACCCGTCCTTAAGGAGGGGTCTATTAATTTATTTATGGTAACTAAGACTACAGAAAATACCTTGACCTCGTAATTCTAGAAAATTTTGACGTTTTTATTTTATTTGATTTTTTTGATAAAACTTAACATAAGAGAAAGTCATCATACGACTCTTATCAAAAATAATTGTTTTTTATTCCTTTGGCCCCAACAGTCCGGTTTACCGGAAATGGATATGGGCCATTGTCAATGGGCCATTGAGTTTTCATCTAAGAAAAAGTTTCACAAAATACTATAATTTGACTCATACCCAAAGTATGACGCTCGTTCAGCAAGATGATGGAAAATATTTGTTTGTTGATAATGTTTGCAATTCCAATCGACATAGTTTGGCATTAAGTCGAGTTTTTTATCGTGATTAAACTCGTCGACTGCCGCCTCACAGTTATCAACTTCAGGTAAAATAACCCGGCATGTGTCAACTATTTCCGAATTTGTGAAGTCTATAATGGCCTTTTCGTCCGGCAGCGTAAAACCATATCGCAATATGCGTCGTTTGTTATCCACAGCATTCCAACTTAAAACGGCTTTTTATCGAATCAAAATTATTACACAGAATGCACCGTTAACCGGCCATAAAAAGTTCCCAAAAAGTAACCGATTAAGAGCAAATTGACCGGTTACCGGGTTAATAGCGGAAAAAGTGGTCCGATAAACACACAGGAGGTGTATGCAAGATGGTGGCCAAACGAATAGAATCCGGAATTGGCGTAAAAAAATTTTGGTATATGTGCTATGAAAGTTTCGATTTGAGAATTATTATAACTTTTCGAGGAAATTTCTACTTTAAGGAGGTAATAAAGATATATTTTCCAGTTACCTGGTAAACTGGCCATTTTTTTGAAAAATATGAAGAAAACAATTATTCAAAAATAAGCCTTCGAATGCTAAACTATCTCATAAATCATGTAATAGGTCGTGCAATTAACACTTACAAGTAAAATAAGCCATTTTGATATAAATTAACCCTTTTAGGGGCGTTAATCCCATTACGGCCGCTTTTTTCGAGAACCGAAAACGGCCGTGATGGGAGTGAGGACTGTATAAGAAAAAAACCACCAAATCTGAATTCTACTAATTTGGCCAGCACCATCAATAAACCTTCTGTGTGTTTATCAGATTTCTTTTTCCCTGGTACTTTTATTGGGTCTATTTAACGGCCTAATTATTTTATCGAGTCCCGAGCAAAATTTTCCGGTTTTCCCATTCAACGGTCAAGCCATAAAACGGTTGGTGATTTAAAAACCATTGCCATAATCAATAAATAACTCGTCGCCACTTGGAATGTCTTTACTCGCGACCGCTTGAAGGGCTGGGTCATCAGTCTGGATCCAGTTCACATTTTGAAGTTGATCGTGATGATTGAAAAGATCAAACATTGGGGCAATACGAGGGATGAAAATTAAAATCACAAAACTTATAATTGCGATTGAAGTCAAACGGTGATTTTTACCATGTTTAGATTTTTTGGTGGCCCGTCATTTGGACCCCGCTTAAGACTCATTTCAAAGCGGCACAAAAAAAAATTTTTATCGCAGAAGCAGAAAAATGGATGTTTGCTCGGGGTCGAGCCTGATTTCATATTTTAGATGACGAGACTCGGGCCCTTTTGTCGAAATGAACCCTTTAAATTTGGCACGACGGCACAGGGCCATTTTGTATCAATAAAGCCTTCAAATCCGACAAAACGGCCCCCAGAACTTAAGGCTTTAAATTCCTAAACATGATATGTATATTACGTTCAAAGTATGGATTGTAGTTGCCTAATCCATTTTTTTTCGAAGTTCAACGGGTCACGTGAAAAAAGACTCATAACTTATGAGTCATAAGCAAAGTTATGAGTCATAAGCAAAGTTATGAGTCATAAGCAAAGTTATGAGTCATAACTTATGAGTCATAAGCAATTACGATTCACTTTTGGATATTGAGAACAATAGTGTCATTTTTTGAGATTTTTTCAGATCGCCATTGCTAGGGTGTCCCAGGTCAGACAAAAATGGCCATAAAAAAAGTACCTAAAAGTACTCAAAAATTCGAATTTTTCTTGATCAGCCAAAAACCTATATTTCCCCAAAATTAGTTTTTTTTATAACCACTTTAAAAAATGACCTAGAAAACCCTAGCCATTGCTTTTTTTTTTCATCAAGAAGGGACTCAAAGTTCTCCAAATTTGTCCGAATAACTTTTTTTGGCACATATCTGCACTTGGGATTTCGAGTTGGATTATACAAAGGTATATTTAACTAGAAAATCACAGGTTCTTACATCCCCTAGGCAATACACAGACAGCGGTTTTCATCTTTAAACCAAGGTGGCGTAATTTCCGGATTTTCAACTGGACTACTAACCGCTCTACTTTGAATCGTTGCTGCTGCCCATATGAACTCTTTTTTTGAGGTTACAATCGATTATCATAACAACTATTAAACATTAACCCGGGCCGGCATTAACTTACTCACTAAACGAGTAATGATGGCGTTGTAACATTCACACTAGGACACAATTTTGTAGAATAGTAAAAAATACAAAAATCACCTATACAGACCCTAATCAGGCCCGTTTTTTCAAGTTACAATTCCTAGATTTTTTACTTAAGATATCTTTATTGCTAGTATGAAATTAAAGCGAATGGATTTTTTTTTCGAAAAAAGTAGTATAGCCATTTGACGCAGAATTAAAAAGTGGATTGTAATTGGGTAATCCAGTTTTCGCTCAAGTTTACCTTGTCACGTCTTAAACGGCCTCGAAGGCCTTTAATCCACTATTTGTAACCAAATCATTATTATTTTTTTGGTTATATTTTCTTACTCGAATTTAAAAGTAAAAAAGTCAACTGATTAACTGTCAATAATAACAACACAAAAAATGATCAAAACCCTATTCTTGTATTGGAACTCCTTCTTCGGGAACTTCTCTGTTGACCAATCTAAGAACTTTTGAGTAACTTTCAATAATGTCTTCCCGATTTTGTTCTCGGGTTTCAATCAAATGTTTGGGCATAAACTTGTCAAATTTATCGGGCCAGTATAATAAATGTGTTTTGTAAGTGTCATCCAATATGTCCAAGTATGGAGATAAAAGGGACTCGTTTCCCTTTAGGTCTTCGAATAAAAGGAACAATGTGAGCGTATCAAAGCAGTTTAGGAAATCCTTATCGTCCCATATAACGTGACCTTTCAGTTGCTAAAATAAAAATTAAAAACTTAAATTCAAACTTATCCAGAAATCTAAAACATATACCCTACAGTCCTTACTCCGTTTTGGACGTTTCGGTTCTCGAAAATAGCCTCTGTAAAAGGAGCACCGTCCGACAAAGGCGTACCGTTCGTAAAAGGTTCATTTTCGGACGCATTTATTAGAAAAGCTTATTAGGACATCTCGCAAAAACATTGTGTTATGTTATAGTGGCCAGATAATGGGGAAGCCCCGAACATATGAAGATAAAGCTTTTTGGAAAATTATTGCTGAAAAATCCGGTCAGATAAGGGGTGGACATATAATGACGCAGGGGGTGTACATTAGAGATGCCGAAGTTCTGTTTTTTCGCAGAACTTGAAAACTTGAGAACAGAACGGCAATAGAACAAAAGAACGGCCATTTCGAATGTTTTTTCGTTCTATTTGAAAAAACGTTCAAAAATGCGTTCTGGGCATTTGGGTATTTTTCTGTCTCGTGTCACCCAACTCCCACCCCACCCCACATATACAAATCATTCGACTCATTTTTTAATCTGTGAACAAAAGAACGAGCGAACGCACGTTCTCTAAAATAGAACGTTTTTTGTGTGCGAAAATAGAACGAGCGTTCTGTTCTGTTCTGAAATTTAGAACAGAACTTTGGCATCTCTGGTGGACATGACTAGTTAATAGCAGAATGCGTTAAAATTAAAAACCATAAATACATACATCAAATGCTAATTCAATGGTCGATAAGCCCTCAGGATGAATATCAACAAGTACATCCCCTTTCTGGATATCTGCCGCTGCGAAAACGCCACGTCCGTGTAGTCCGGCACTCAATGTGATCTTATCGCTATAAAGTTTACTTTTTTCAGGCTTCTTCATATTTTCTCTTTTATTCCAAAAATTATCAAATGCATCTGCTCCACATCAGATCGCATTGCACAAGCGGTAATATTCAAAATTGCATAATTTTCCATAGAATGTCATAACAAAAAAATGCCGCCCATCTTTGGGTCATGATTTACGTCAAGTGGCCGGTTTTGATTTTTAAAGAGTTTTTTCACCTCTTTGATCACATTTATTTGTCCTATTACAGGACAGAAAAACATACTCCGCCAAAGCGTATTCATAATAAAGTTTCCCAAGCTTTTGATATGTGGTTTATATATATTCGTGATTGGTGAATGAAAGGTTTTCATTCGCGACGACTTTTGGCGAAATCTAAATACAATTGAAAATTGTAAAAAATGACCTATTGAAAATTTGACATTTTTTTCTAGATCACTTAATGATTAGGACAACGAAAATTTTACCAGATTAGGTCAGTATTTGGATTAGATCTGGGCCTTTTTGGGAAGCTATTTCAACGAAGCTCAAATTCAACAAAGCTTTAAGCTTTAATTTATAATTACGCGAATAAAATGCAAACTTATTTTTGTTCAGATTTAAAACCTTTCAATTTGTAAAATTCACTTATGTAATCATTAACCACAAAAAAAAATAAGCGATGATTAGAAACAATCGAAAAAAGTAATTCGACACATGGCTTCAAATTAATTTATCACGTGATCGCGTGAACTTGGGAAAAAACTGAATTACTCAACTTCTATCCACTTTGTAATTCTCCGTCGAATGGTTCTGTTGTGTTTTTTTTCGTTTTTTTTCTGCTTATTGTATATTTTTCTTCCTTACGAAATATTCACAAGTTCAATTGATGTCACGTCTAATATACCCAGAATAGGTTATCTAGTACTGAAATGAAAAAAAAAATACTAATTGAGTTTAATACCAATTGACAAACCGCTTGCTGAAAAACAGTATATTGTCGGCCAAGTGCGGCTCTCAGACATAATGATAATATTAATGAAGCCTAAATAAAAAATAGAATAATCTATCATAATTTACTATTGTGTCAGTGTGTGAGCCACCGTTAATAATACCCACATACTAAAAGCTATATTAAATATATAATAATATATGAATTACTCGCAAAACATTGCTAAAAAAGACATAATTTTTAAAATCAGAAACACCTGATTAAAGTAGATTGCACGATACAGAGGACACTTTTTTGGCATCTAACATTTCGCTGAATATTTGAGAGTAATCGAAATATGCAATGCATAATTCCGCTTTTTATTCTGGCCATGAATTGCCACCTTTGCTTGGCGGCATCAGTGATTGACCTTCGAGAAAAACTCAAAGAAAACTCCGAGAAAAAGCGCAAGAAAAACTTCGGGAAAAAGAACAAGTTCCATTTGTTGGTTTTATGCCAATTCATAAAAGCAAAAGGAGCTGTTCAAAAATAAGATATCATAAAATGTTTTATCGTGGGATTTTAGGACCGCGGTAGCATACCGGTTGAGTTTCATGAAAATCGGTCGAGCCTTTCTAGTATACCGTGTCGGCATATTTTAATAGGATATAAAGACCAATTTCCCCTTTTGATTTGGAACTGGGGTGCCCTCCTTTCTTCTCTCTTCATAAATGCCGCATTTATGAGGAGTGGAGAAAGGAGGGCACCCAGTTCAAAATTAAAAGAGGAAAATTTTTTAATTTAGGAATTTGTGTAATGTTTCCCCAGTGCTTTGAGGACCCTGGCGGCCCCCAAAAATGTCGATTTTGGAACATAAACTGTATGACCTGTTTAGCCGAACGGTTGCCGTAGATCGCGATTAAAATTTGAACAGTTTTAGCCATTGTTTAGCCTTCTTTGGTGCATTATTCAAAAATGGATATGACAATTTGATGCCAAAACCGGGAAAAACAATTGACTGAGCCCATTTTCCTAATAAATTTATGTCGTATAAAGTTTGTCATTTAGTTGTTTGCGTTAATCGACTACGGTGAACGCCGTTAGAAACCGAAAAAAAGTGATGTTAATATTGTTACATACAGAACAATGGACGAAATTACTCGACTGACTTCAATGAAAAAAATAAAAGAGAAAAAAATCACTCAGATTTTGCCGTTTTTCTTTCTTCGCTGAAGTGGCCCTTTGCGCATTCAATACGACCACGTCCTTAAGGAACCGAGACCTCCTTATACTATACACACGAAAAAACGAGTACCTCACAAGACACAGGCACATTCAAAAACCAGGGATATGCTGTAATTGAACATTTTAATTCGCAGAAATTTAAATAAAAAAAATTACAGGGTACTCAATATGTTTCTGAGAAAATCGTATATTATTTGAGTATATCCACGCACCACTTGTGGTTTAATCGGGACCCTCTTTATCCGCTGACTTACAGTCCTACCGCCATTTTCTTGACACTTTTGCATGACTCATAGGGCCTAACATCTAACAAGATATGAGAACATTTTCGCAATGAAGGATAAAAATAGCCCACTTGCGCGCGTTATCATGACTCATCGGGCCAAAATCTGTCAAGAAACGGGATTTTTGTCCAGAAAAATGCTGTAAAGAAAAGGCTATACGACTGTAATCTGACGTTTATATGGACTTTTTCCTAGTCCGCCCACGCATCGAGGGTTTATCCGGCCACAAGCTAGTTTATTCGCCCACTTGTATTTAGTATACACCCCTGCAGGTTTATTCGGCTACTTTTTCCACTAGTCGGTTATACGCCCTTTTCAATGAAGTTTTCAGCTAGTCCACCCACACATTTAATATATTAACATATATACTATGATATTTTTTATCTATACTATATTTTTTATATATACTATGATATATTTTATCTATAATAATCGTATCTTCAAAGATTTACACCAATTTACACGTGTACCTATTTTCTTAACCTTTTTCTAATTGATGTAAAATAATAGTTGATATTTTCAAATTTAGTTCGCCCACAAATATTTAATCTATAGAAACATATAGTTATTTGCATAAATTATCTTTAGTTACATGAAATTGTAATTTAAAGTACCTAATACTGTTAGTTAAACGCCTAACGTTAATAACGAACAATGTTTTTAACCAAACTCACGTGTTGCGAACTTTGGGGATACTTTACAGGGCTTCTATTGGGCGTTTTACATGAATTTTTGCCGTCTTTTCTTTCGCATTATCTAGCTGGCAATCTTGAATTTGGCTATCTAGAAAAAACGAACAAAAAAACAACGGAAATTAATGTGAAAAGTTGAGTCTGCATATATGCACACAATTTTCCCCTACGGGTTATCAAACAGTCCTTCTTCATGAGAGTTAATAAAAATAGTCTCAGAATTGTTCGATTTGAAAAGTTTTGAACATATAGTATTAACTTAAGACATATGGCAGCGCAACGAACATCGTTAGATTATGTATTTCAAGTACAGTTAAACAGAATGTTGATCCGAAATTGCTCTTGATTTTCTGAAATATTTGCCGAAACGGCGCCGTGGCAGTCTTTTTATCGCTCCAAGTTTGTATAAATTGAAATATCGCGACATTTTTGGACCGCCTCCAGAAACTATGTCTCTAAGCATAGAAGTTATATTTTGAGAAAAATGCAGTACAACCCTTACGCTGTTATCTTGCAACTTTGGGAGAAAATCAGCAAGATAACGGAGCGAATGGGAAAATCTGCAATATAACGGCGCAGTGCACATGCACCCGAAAGATAACGCAACGAACGGGATTACAAGACAGATATCGCGACATAAACGCACTACACCCCCTGCGCTNTTTTTCTGGTTTTCAGTTTTATGTAGTAAACAAATCGACCTACCTATCCTTAAATTGAAACAAAATCTAGAAAAAAAGGCCTTAATTGACGGAACTTAACAGTTTGTTCATTTTTGGACAAAAAAGCCTAAATTCACGGAACTTAACAGTTTTTAAAAAGTTTTCCAGCATTTCCGCCTACGCACTGACCATGGATCTTAACAAAATTCACGGAACTTAACAAAATTCACGGAACTTAACACCTTTTTTTTCGAAAAGTTTTGTTAAGTTCCGTAGGTAGGTGGTGTATGAATTTTTGCCGTCTTTTCTTTCGCATTATTCAGATGGCAATCTAGAATTTGGCTATCTAGAAAAAACAAACGAAAAAACGGCGAAAATTAATGTGAAAAGTTGAGTCTGCATATATGCACACAATTTTCCCCTACGGGTTATCAAACAGTCCTTCCTCATGAGAGTTAATAAAAATAGTCTCAGAATTGTTCGATTTGAAAAGTTTTGAACATATTGTATTAACTTTAGACATATGGCAGCGCAACGAACATCGTTAGATTATGTATTTCAAGTACAGTTAAACAGAATGTTGATCCGAAATTGCTCTTGATTTTCTGAAATATTTGCCGAAACGGCGCCGTGGCAGTCTTTTTATCGCTCCAAGTTTGTATAAATTGAAGTATCGCGACATTTTTGGACCGCCTCCAGAAACTATGTCTCTAAGCATAGAAGTTATATTTTGAGAAAAAATGGAGTACAACCCTTACTGTTATATTGCAACTTTGGGAGAAAATCAGCAAGATAACGGAGCGAAAAAAATTCTAGAACTTGCTACGGACATTTCCGGAACTTCATTTTTCCACATTTTCTTACTAACTTTTTGCGCTCTACAATTTGGCCAGAATAGTTTTTTACCAAAAATTTTTCGCGTGGTGATAAGTCTACGATCCGCCAATGGGAAAATCTGCAATATAACGGCGCAGTGCACATGCACCCGAAAGATAACGTAACGAACGGGATTACAGGACAGAAATCGCGATATAAACGCACTTTATATCATGTGGTCCTTGAAAAAATACAGAAAAAACCGATAAAAGCACGAGCTGGATAACCTGCTCGATAAGTGCGCAAGCGTGCTCTGTTGAGTATTAAAAATTATATAACCTCTACTCTTAATGCGTTAACCGGTGGGATATATCGAAATCTATTGAATCCTTTTTGATTTGTTATTAAATTATTCTGAAACTGATTAAAAATCAGCATCTCCATTTTGACCGCTTTTTCATATTTGGTTTAGGAAAAATACAGTCCCGGCTTTCAAATTGTGCACGACTCTTAAACGACCACCTCAACAACCACGTCTACGTTGACGGCCAAAGCAAAGGACGTACAAAGGTGTGTGGGTATTGAGGATCGGCTAAAGATGTTTTTTAACCAACCATTATTATGGAAACCGACCCTCATTAAGCACATTTCGGATTTGGCGAGTTTAGTGTTGTAGCCTCCCGTAATTTTGATTTTTGGCATTATTTCTTTATCTTTATCAACATTAACGGACAAAAAACGAATTAAAATTTCCACGAGAAGTGATGTTAAAGACCTTTACTTTTTATCGAAAAAGGACTTATTTAGCACTACGACCCTTATTTAGCACTACCGACCCTTATTTAGCACTACCGACCCTTATTTCGCACTACTGACCCTTATTTCGCACTACTGACCCTTATTTAGCACTACCGACCCTTATTTAGCACTACTGACCCTTATTTAGCACTACTGACCATTATTAAGCACTGTCGACCCTTATTTAACACAAGCAACCCGTATTAAGCAGGCCCTTGTTCAGCACCCCACTGTTCTAATTTAAATGACGGAAAAACTATATTTAAAATCAGGTTCCTGTAGTCTATTCCAGCCTATCAAATCACTTCGTACAGATAGGGCAAATAAAGATAGAAATTTCCACATATTTGTTCAAATATTGTCAACTTATCTCTGAGCGCCGCAATGCAATCGCTTATTATATTACTTTAATTTTTAGGTCCCTAAGGAAATCGAAATACTACGAATTTTGTTCGAAAAATATGTTAAGACATCATATTAGTCTATTATGGTAAGTAATATGCCGTATAATAACACTTCTTTTTGACAAGTAGTGCAATATGTGTTTTGCGCAATTTGTTTATTGGCATGTCCCGATTTTGATGGAGCCTAATTGCAAACTAATTTACCCTTATGTAAAGTATGATGTACCATGTGACCTTGACCTCGCAAATCTCTACACTATTTTGTATAATAGCTCAAGTGTTCAGCTTTTATTTAGGCGAACTTCCGGCCCAATTTGACCGTCAAATTTTGACGTACGAACTACGCACCAGATACGGCAACAACCAGGTGTCGCAAAACGTTATTTTGCGTAGGGTGCAAGCTTCAGACAGCTCTCGAGAGGGCCCTGGTGGTCTGAATCAAATTTTGATTAATCAAACCGTCGTAGTTTTACTCTATGAGTTTTTGTTACGGAAAAATTTGAGAATAAAAACTGTGACCACAGGCGTGACGGCAGAATTGGCTTTTCGCCGAAAAAGACTATAACTTATAGGCGCAACCGAACGCCAAATTGGCTTTTATTAGAGTAATTTTATTAATTCTTTATTAGTACAGTTTATAATAATTTTCAGGGTTCATATTTCAGTCGGCCAACCTCCTGGTATGTCGATTTTGACGGTCAATCGGCATTTTTTATATATTTGACTTTCCATCATCAAAAAATGGTCAAACAAAATATCGCCGGTATAATTAGGTGTCACAATTTTTATAGTTTTCTTAATCTGGTTGTTATTTTTTTCTTATTTTTAAATATTGGAATTTTTGATGATGTTATTTGATGATGATGTTGTTATTTTTTCTTATTTTTAAATATTAAAATTTTTGATACATTTCAAAAATTATGCACAAAAGTCTGGAAGGGTCTATATCTCATCATAAAAAATTCTTTATTTTTCAACCAGAGCAATGATGCATCCAAATGTTCCCATTTTCGTAATCTAACCCACTGATTTGATTTGGTTACTGTTGTTCGCGTAAGTTCTTCATCATCAGCCAAAATAATGATTTCTTGTGCTTTCCCTGCACCTAGATTGGTCAATTTTGCGAAAATCTTCCATGATGCTTTGTATTAACGTGTTTGTATTTATATTATAAAAATTATTAAATTAACATTTGAAATTCTGAAAAAAATACGATTTCAAAGCCAAAAAAATCCTTGTTGAGTTTCAAACAAATGGACCGTACCGTTCTTTTAAGGTAATGTTGTATTATTGTATAGAGCGTCCGCCGTAGAAATGTCGCAGATTCGTATTCTAGAATTTTTTTAAATCTGTCATGACATGTCATGTCATAATTATTACGCAACTTACATTGATATTTTGCTGTCGCTATTCTAGAACATTAAAAATTCTAGAATACGAATCTGCGTCATTTTTACGGTGGACGCTCTATATGAAAAAGCTCGAAACTTGCCTTTGTTGTTCTGGAAAATAATACGACGGGGAAGTTGTATTAAATGTTCTGTTTCAAAGCTATTTGTCCTCGTTTGCGAATTTGGAATTTGGAAAGACGATGGCATTTTTCCTGTTTCTAGAACAAAAACAGACAAATTTTCAGTTTTCCCATGAAATTCTTCCCCAAGTGTCATTTCGTTTTATTTTTTAAATAAAAAACCAAAAAAAAATGAGTTTTGACACACTGTAATACAGTGTAATACAGTGACTGTATACTGTATGATACGGTTTAAACTCACAATGAAAAGTGTTAAGCATTTCCTGCGTGACATAGCCAGTATTTTCGGTGAAGCGACCATCCATGTCCAGCTCAAGTGCGGTATCCTCCAATCGGTTGGTAAGTTTCAAACCGTCTTTAATATACCCGTCCCAGTGTATTCTCGCTTTTGAATCTCCGAACAAAAACATTCCGTCAATAATATTTTCGTCAAAATCGCCACCCGTAATCAAATTCGCACCCAGGTTATAATAATCACATTCGGGGACTTTTTTCACATCTTGCCCTCGTTGGTAAATGGTTCGACCAGCCGCATCTTTCAATGTGATCAAATAAGTTCCATGATTAAGGTATTTTAGATAAGTTACTTCATCATTTGGAATATTTTCAATCGTGTAATTCGACTGAAATTTTCCTAAAAAGTTTTCTTTCAGGCATTTGAATTTAATATTTAATAACCCACGTACATCATCTGCGCCGTTATGTTGCCACGATTAAATTGCAAAAGCTGGTGACATACTGTATAATATAGTAATGAAATTATAAACCGTATGGGGACGCTCAGACGGCAACGGTGACGTCATAATAGCGTTACAGATAATAGGAAAATTGGGTGGGGGGG
>SCLG01000136.1:70348-119228 GCA_004367875.1 Oikopleura albicans
TTCTCAAAATTCAAACTTAAACTGAACCTTGGCATGACAACGGATTCTGCCGAGCCCTGCTCACAATATTATATTCATTTATCATTAGTTCAGTTTCTGGATCTGTTCTTCGAACTAAGCTATACTTGGAATTAACTACTTTGGAATAAACTATGCTTGGGATTTATTTCCAAACCCATAATAATTACAGTCGAAGGTCTCTCGATGTGCCCCTTTTCACGAAAATTTGTAAATACATCTCCATGTGCAACTTTTAAGGACATGTTTTTTTATCCGAATTGACTTCTCGATGTACATGTTTTCCTCGGTATGCAAATATTTGCAAATCTCTATGGATGTGCACGTTTTTCGAAAATAGAAAGTGCACATCGAGAGACCCCTGAGTGTACGTATTTTTGTTAAACGTTGCCAAAACTAACAAACTGTGTGAGGCACTAGAGTTTTGTATGACAAATCTAGTGACTCACAGTGTGGCAAATTTTTGGTTAAAGTTTGTTAACTACCTGATAACTTCGTCCCAAAATGAAGGTCCAAAATTGCGACGATAAGCATCGCCATGAAGCGGCTCATTAAACACCTTGTAATTGACATTTCGGCCTTTGTATCTCAACACAACCTCTTCCACATGATTCAGGATCATTTTTCTACAAAGCAATGTTGAAAATTTTCAAGTGTAGAGTGTTGGACTAAGTCTACCTATAGTCAAACTTGCAGGCATAATTTAATTCACCACAAAAGATGATCAAGGAATTATCTAACAATACATTTAAAAATACTCACTGCTTAACTCTTGGGGGTCAATGTGTGACGATTGTCACACAGCGGCCTGTTTCCCCTCATCTCTCATCAACACAGCCTCAAATCAAAAATCACTGATAGACCGGTCAAACCAAATTTCATGGAGAAAATTTTGAAACAAAAATCGGAAAATTTTTCACAAATTTATTTCAAAAATCTTCCTTATACACCAGTTGTACAGTTATCTTTCGTACAGTTATCTTTCATTTTTGAGCCTATTTTCAGTTATCTTTCGTCGTTTTAGCAAAAATTTTCAAACTACCTATTTTCAGTTATCTTTCATTTGCAGTTATCTTTCATCATTTNGGTGTCGATCTTGGCCGATTGCTTCCATTTTCTTCTTCATTTTCCCAAAGAAGGGTATTACCCGAAAGTGAAATGTTCCAATCGTCAAACCGTTTTCGAATTGCGTCCCCTTGTGTATAATCCCGGACTCCTTTTACTTTTTCGACTGCGGACCATTTCATTTCAGACGCACAAAACCCATAATTGAAATAATACGGGAAGAAATCAGTCATTTCCGAGTTTTCAGTGCGCCATCCGAACTTGTGGCCAAACGGATAATATCCATTAAGAACCTTAATATGATATTCCCTTATTTCATAGACCCTTGTTTGGCGACCCCTCTATACCTGAATTGAAAGTGATGAACCTTCCGGGGCATTATGAACAACAAAATCAACTGGCCGCTTTCGGAACTCCTCCAGACGATAATTGGCTCCTGTAATCCAATCCCTATTTCGTTTATAATAATTTACGCGGAAATTATCTAAGGACCAATCAGTGCCGGGCAAAGGGCCTTTAACAGCGACTTCAATGGAAATAATGTCACCTATATCATCCACATTTGGATCATTTTGGACCATTTTTGCGATAGAACATGTAGCAGAATATTCTCGCCATTTGTTGTCAGAATTTTGGATTCAATATGTATTAACTCAGCGATGAACTTATGACATAGTTAAAAGCCTAACAATAAGCCGGCAAATTTTTGTTTTTTTTCCCGAAAAAATTCGGCCAAAAACTTTTCCCATGAAAAACCCTTTCGAAAAGACACATGTTGTCGGTGAAATTTGTGTTTATGAAATATCGAACCTAAAAACTGCTATGGCACAACCACTTCCACAATGCATATTTGTTCGAACCTCTTTCCCGCCAGTTGGTACGTGAACCATTATGAGCTTTGTCATAACTTATAAAAGGTTTTGAAATAAGAAAAATTCACAAAAAACTGAGAATCAGAATACGAATATGTTGTTAAAACACATACTACGTGTTCCACCTTAGGATGTGTTTCGGTTTTTTTGCATTTTTTTTTTCATTTTCGGTCACTACCACTGGTAGTCTACCGGCCAGTATAAACAAAAAAGTGAAAACCGGTAAAATTAATAGTTCTTAAACCCAAATTATCAAAACCAAGAGAATTTAAATTTTTTGAGGGTTTTTGGTTAAAGGCTTTACTTAAAGCCCCTAAAATATGCGCCGTAAAAACCAATAGTTAGGTGGTGTAAATTCCAAAACCCTGAACTGCATTATACCCCTCTTCGGCCACTAACTTTTCATTCACAGATGACTCAAATTTAGCGAAAAAACGAATTTCAACAAATTGATTTCGATGAAAAGTGTCAAATTTGAGAAGTTGTGACAATTGATCACTTTCACTTTTCCGATCAGTCAGTTTTATATAAGCAAGTCCAGATGGTGACTCTCCGTCGTAAACCGTGGTTATCTTTTGTGAACCGCCGACCAACCAGCCGTTATATTNACCGCGAGCTCAAAATCGCCATTGTAAACAAATCCGTCAGTGTTTGGAACATAGTGGGGTAAATCTTCATCTGGAACCAAATAAACATGATCGACATGATAACTGATTGTCGGATTTTTGGTCGTCAGCATAAACTGACAAGTGGCATCAGTTCGTGAATCTGCTTCCGTAAATATCAAATTTTTAGGGAACTTGATGAATGCAGTTCCGCCAATTTCGTGCCAATAGTTTGTATCCTTTTCTAAAGGTACAATATAGTTTTTGAAATTCATATCGTAATGTTTTTGCTCGCGGGCCTTTTGATCATAATAAACCACTTTTATTCGAGAAATAACTTCGAAACTTTCATGCTCTCCCACATACTTTTTCCGGGCTGTATTGGCCAATCAAATTATTCATAGAATTTGCCATTATCTGTACACTTCTCAAAAAATTTTAGTGGGAGGTTAACTACGCGCCTTGTACCAAAAGGTCGCGGTTGGTGATACAATTTCTCATAGATCCCATAATATTTTCCAAAAAAAAACCCACTGCCCCGGTATGTTGCAGATTTTTCCGTTTGTTCCGTTATTTTGAAGATTTATTTTGAACAAATTTTCCAAAAATACCTATACAGTTGGTGTGGTAACGAGTTGACACTTTCGCTTACGATTTTGTTTGCCAAAGACTGTCAACTCGTTCCAAATTGTCACTTCGTTCCGTCACTTTTGCCTATTTTTGCCCAATTTTTAACCAATTTTAGCCCCAAAACTCCCAAAAAGTGTCACTTCGTTCCGAACTGGGAACTTGTTACGTGTCAACTCGTTACCACACCAACTGTATTCAGATGTATTTATGTGTTAAGCACTGCGCTAGTTAATAGCGCAGATAATATCTTGCATATCTCCCCGTTCGTTACGTCAACTTGCGGATTTTTTCATGCAAAAGTTGCAAACTAAGGGCGCGTTATTTATAAAACTCCTGAATGGATTCCGTTCAATACCGCCTTTGTGAATATTTTTGAGAATAAATATTTTCCATCTATTTTTGCAAGCTCGGAACAATCGATATTTTGTGAAATTCCGTCGTTTTTTCCATTTCTTCCTCCAATCAAATAACCAGCACCATCGTAACTTTCAGCTATTTTTGATATCGTCCCTTTCCCGTTGTATGTTAACCAATGTTCACCAGGTTCGGTTTCCATATGGGGGTCCGACAGCTGCTGGTTTGAATAAATATTACAAAATTCCACATTGCATATCCTTTTTATGAATATTTTCGTTTTTTTTACTTTTAGTTTCCCACCCTAATGTTGGTCGAAAATATGCGTTAAATTTTATCTGAAATAAAAATATTTCACTGGCTTTTCTCCTTTTGTTCATTTTGCTGAGTTCCCTGGTTGCATGGAGAAGAGCATTTTGACCAGAAACCTTCGATAAAAGGTAAAACGAAAACAAATAATTTTATCATCAGGTGACTTTACTGTACTATAATAATATTTTTAGCGAATCGTAGATGAGAAGTAACATAAGGCCTATACGGTGCATCTCGATTAACGACCTATGATAAACTATTAGTTAAACAAAAATTGAACTTGCAGCTATTGTCAAAAATCCGTGATTATAGTACCGTTGTNATCTCCCCGTTCGTTACGTCAACTTGCGGATTTTTTCATGCAAAAGTTGCAAACTAAGGGCGC
The DNA here is from genome assembly GCA_004367875.1 of Oikopleura albicans. Taxonomy (NCBI): domain Eukaryota; kingdom Metazoa; phylum Chordata; class Appendicularia; order Copelata; family Oikopleuridae; genus Oikopleura; species Oikopleura albicans. The sequence goes on from SCLG01000136.1 coordinate 74,590, forward strand.
GTTATTTATAAAACTCCTGAATGGATTCCGTTCAATACCGCCTTTGTGAATATTTTTGAGAATAAATATTTTCCATCTATTTTTGCAAGCTCGGAACAATCGATATTTTGTGAAATTCCGTCGCTTTTTCCATTTCTTCCTTCAATCAAATAACCAGCACCATCGTAACTTTCAGCTATTTTTGATATTATCCCTTTCCCGTTGTATGTTAACCAATGATCACCAGGTTCCGATTCCATATGAGGGTCCGACAGCTGCTGGTTTGAATAAATATTACAAAATTCCACATTGCATATCCTTTTTATGAATATTTTCGTTTTTTTACTTTTAGTTTCCGACCCTAATATTGGTACAAAAAGTCGAAAATATGCGTTAAATTTTATCTGAAATAAAAATATTTCACTAGCTTTTCTCCTTTTGTTCATTTTGCTGAGTTCCCTGGTTGCACGGAGAAGAGCATTTTGACCAGGAACCTTCGATAAAAGGTAAAACAAAAACAAATAATTTTATCATCAGGTGACTTTACTGTACTATAATAATATTTTTAGCGAATCGTAGATGAGAAGTAACATAAGGCCAATACGGTGCATCTCGATTAACGACCTATGTTAAACTATTAGTTAAACAAAAATTGAACTTGCACCTTTTGTCAAAAATCCGTGATTATAGTACCGTTGTATAGTTAAGACCAGGAGTCGGCATACGTCAGAAAAAAATGAGCTGTAGTCGGCTGTCCTCTCGGCCTTAAAAAAATGAGCTGGTTTCGACTGTGCTCTCGAGCTCAAATATAAAAATTAACTGTGCTGGGCTGTGCTTTCCGGCTGAAAAATATTGAGCTGCACCCGTCTGTGCTGTCGCCATTTGGAACTTTACTGAGCTGCGTTCGACTGGCCTCTCGTCTTGTGAAATTTTGACGGCTAAGTAAATTAAAAAAAAACTAATGAAAAAAATGTTAACCTATTTGAAGATTGTTAAATTAGTTGAGTAGTGCGTAGGCGGAAGTGTCGTAAAACGTAAAAAAAAACTGTTAACCTACATGAATTCAGACAGTTTTTGTTTCCAAAATCGACAAACAAATTTATTAACTTACTTGAAGATGTTAACTTATTTAGTGTTAACTTTCATAGGTAGGTGGGGTTCGTTAAGTTACACAGAAATATAATTCTATAAGAAGATAATTTATATTTTCTTTAATTAAAAATAAAATGAACAGAACTGTCAAGACGCCCCTCTAGTTGACTTGATGACAATTTTCTACCTTATTTTAACATGTAAATCTGTCATTTTTTAAAACATATGGAACAAGATTTAGTATGGTGATAATATTAATTAAAAATCCATGTCAGTTTGAAGTTTCATAAACAAAAAGTCGATATTTTGTCCATATTTTACGTCAAAATGTTGAAGTTTATAGACTATGTAATGTACAATGAAGCTATAAAGCTTTTAATCTAAATCCAGTTCTCAATTTTCAGGAAATCTTTTATTTGGATAATGACTCTTATGGTTGTTTACTTGATTGCAATGATGTTCGTTGATTGACAGAGGCTTTTGAATACCATAATTCGTTACAGGTCCCAACATCCGAAAAATTCATGCCTTGAAAAATATTTTTGGCCGAATCACGTCGTTGCTTGTAATAGTTGAATCCGAACAAGTTTATGAAGTGAGAACAATTAATAGGGTAAATTGGCTGAGTACACCAACTAACCAGTTATCTTGACACTAAAACTACTCACAAAGTGTAGGGCGTTTGGTAAGATAAATGAAAATCGCGATACATTTTAGTCCAAGAAGTGATAAGATAACCCAACTTTGTTAAGATAACTGGTTAAGGGATAATTTCATGTTTTTCATCGCGGATCAAATAAATAATGAAGCAGAAAAATCCTATTGATATCCTATAACCAAAGTCGAAAATCCAATAAGGACGGCAAAAAGGAGGATAGATTTTTAAAGTTAAGTACACCACATAACCCGTTATGTTAACACCACTAAACATTAAAAACTGTTTACATAATGGCTTGTTGTTAATATAATGGGGTAGGGCGTTCGCTTAAATAATTAAACTTCGAAGTTTATTAAAACCCGAAAACTGTTAACATAACGGGTGTTAACTTAACGGGTTGTATGGTGTATTTAAGGGTGGTAGGGTTTTGTTTTTGAAATAATGAGTTTTTACCGTTTTTTTTTAACTTTCAACTCAAAAAAAAATATATTTGTGGACAAAATCTCAAAATTTTCTTAGTACGAACTGATCGCATAAAAGTTGCAATTGGATTGAAAAAAGAATTGAATTGTTACGGTTTGCCGTTTTGACGGAATTAAGCAAAATGTACTTTTTGGACAGTTTTTTGCGAGTGAAAAAGTGATAAATCGTGGTTTTACCACACAATGCGGTTTTTTCACGAAATTTATTATGGAGTTATTTAGAAGACTTCTGATGACGATAACAGTCAAATGAACTAAAAAGAAACACACATTTTAGGAAAAAGTATTTGGTGAGCGATTTCCCATTTCACCCAATGTTTTGAAAGTTTGAAATGCTCAAAATTTCTAGATTTTTTTGTGGAAATCAATTTTTTGCACTTGACCTTATTCATAATACCTTCTAAGATAACCTGGAACGAACTATACCTATGCAATACGGTAAAAAAATATATGCTTATTAGTAAACAAATCGACTCTACCACCCTTAAGCTTCAGAATGGCCTAATAAACCTTAAAAATTAAATGTGATAAACCTGTATTCCACAACCTTAAAAATAGCGACTTTATAGATTTTGTGATCAATGATAGGGGTCCTCCGGTAATATATGAGCCGGAAAATGTTAATGGAAAAGAATTAACGGTTGAAAAACGTTCATGTACTTCAATGTTTCCGACGTTAATGCCCTTTTTCCAAGCTTATTTTAAAGTTAATAGCAACTGCGTACAAAACCCGAAAGTCTTGGATGTGGAGGATATGGTGTTCGAGAAGAAATAAAAATTAAATATAGACCTGTACAGACATATCTGGCGAACTAATTTNGTTTGAAATGCTCAAAATTTCTAGATTTTTTTGTGGAAATCAATTTTTTGCACTTGACCTTATTCATAATACCTTCTAAGATAACCTGGAGCGAACTATACCTATGCAATACGGTAAAAAATATATGCTTAATCAAATTGACTCTACCACCCTTAAGCTTCAGAATGGCCTAATAAACCTTAAAAATTAAATGTGATAAACCTGTATTCCACAACCTTAAAAATAGCGACTTTATAGATTTTGTGATCAATGATAGGGGTCCTCCGGTGATATATGAGCCGGAAAATGTTAATGGAAAAGAATTAACGGTTAAAAAACGTTCATGTACTTCAATGTTTCCGACGTTAATGCCCTTTTTCCAAGCATATTTTAAAGTTAATAGCAACTGCGTACAAAACCCAAAAGTCTTGGATGTGGAGGATATGGTGTTCGAGAAGAAATAAAAATTAAATATAGACCTGTACAGACATATCTGGCGAACTAATTTTATAATAAATAGAAAGTTCCTCAAACGGGAGTCTATCACTTGGGACGCAGCGTAACAATAGGGCGTAAGCTTCATTTGGGCCCAAAGGCAACACTCGGGCCTAAGCTGGTCCGTTAGCAATGGCGACCGACTTCGGCCCAAGTCAAACTTTATTAAATAAAACAAAGGAACTTGGTTCAAGTGACGCTTTTTGTCCAAGTGGAGACCCATTGCTATAATGAAACCTCATAGGCTATGAGTCATTGGGCATGGGCCTTTTATGGGTAATTTCATATCGGCACTGTGCTCCATATAGGGTAATCGCATCCTATGCAAACCCGCTTCGCGAGCCCATCGTATAGTCCAAAAAGGTAATCGTATCCTATGTAGCCCCGCTTCGCGGGCCCATACTGTACCCAATAGGGTAATCGCATTCTGTAGCCCCTTTACAGTGCTTGAAAATAAAGAAAAGTTTATTTGAGTTTATTTAATTTCAATAACACGCCTACCTATTCGAGTAGAAGAATTTCTTTTTACCTATTCTAAAATACTTTTTCGGTTTAGAAAAAAATCATATTTTATTAATAAGGGCACCATAAATTGCTTGCTATGGTTCGTTTGGTCTATCTGACTTTTGTGCATTTGATAAACTGTCAGTCACCATTTATGTCAAACTAAAAATCATGATTGGCCACAATTGGGAAAGTCCTTGACAGTCAGACAACGAACGAAATTTTATAACAAAATCATTATTTAAGCTTTTGTCTAAAATCCTGGGTTCTAGTTGGAATTTGTGTTTCATTTTTTGAATCTCATCGTTAAAGTAGTAGAGTAGATTTTGAAGACTTTGAGATGCGATTTGAGTGCGAGTGTGCCATTGGGCCTGGTCAATCATCACAAAACCAAAATACGACTAAAAAAACAAAAAAAGTGCCAGGCGAAAAACGCAGAGTAACTAAACAAATACTGTTGTACTTATTTTGGGCAATTGGCTTGAGGTTAGTTTGCAATTTTCTGGATAACTTATGTTTAGTTTGCGTCCTTACAGTAAGGACCTTACTTCTACTGAGGGTGTCACAAGAGGCTTAGGAGTTTTTTTTTCAAAGCCGCCATCTTCGAAATTTACTTTTTCGCCAACGTTTCTTGACTAAGAACGATAAAAATGCGCTTTAACGCCCAAACGTCTTTATTTTTTATTTCAAGTTGGTAATCTACCAATCACACTCCGTTATATATGTCAGTTTAGAAAGGACTTTTCGATGTCATTAGTTTTCTCCTGAGCTAAATAATTACAATAATCCTACAGTCCTTACTCCTTTTATGCGACGCTCTTTTTTGTGGCGATGCTCTTTTTTTGGACGCTATTCCACAGAACCGGAAATGTCCCAAAAAGAAGTAAAGACTGTATTATACATTGGCGTGGGTTCGCTTGAAAGCTCTAAAATTTTCCTAATAAGATTTAACACATCAGTCATATCCTCATGTGAAGTAAAATTTACAAGAACACAAGACATATCCGAGGAGACCATGTCGAGGCCGATTTCGAAAATCGGGCACCTATCCTTATTTGGCGCTTTTAAAATATTTACTCGTGGGTTTAGTGCGACGGCATACCAAATCAGTGAAAATGTGAAAACGTATCTGAAATTTAATTCAACAATGGTGCAACGAGAGTTTATGGATTCGACACCACTTCCATTCCCGACTATTATAATATGTAGTGAATCGCTGCACTCAAAAGTAAAAGGTTTTTTTTAAGTTTTTCAACCAACACATTGACATACTGTCACAAACTGTTTACTATTTTTTTTTTCAAACATATTTCAGTTGCAAAATACTATCCGCACGTCAACGAAACAGTAATAAGAAATTTATATGGATTTGGTATTCCAAAACAGAAGAAAATAAATTGGAGAGCGGGATTCTCGAGGTTTTTTTTTGTTCTTTTATTGCCTTTAATAGTTATACCAACATATATCACCAGTTGCCGAAGCGCTTTCACGAAAAGAACGTCTTAGAAAGTACTCAATCGATAATCCATTGTCAGCGTTTCAAATCAGTAACTAAAAAGTCCCTTGACAGACAGTTGGCGATTGACGGGCCAGCATGGGCAACATTGAATAAGATTGATATCGGAGAATTCAGTCGTCGGACAAGTCCTTTATATTATATCCGCAGCTGCGAGTTAAATCAAGTTGACTGCAGATTGTCATGGAAACCACGCCAGGCCCAGTGTTGATTTGTCATACTCACTTATATTTTAGCGAAAAAAATGTCTAACATTAGTTAAAGGGTCTTAAACTCTCAAAGAAAAAAAAATAACCAGGAGATTTTCATACGTTTCTGTCATATGACTTCTGGAGATGATATTTTGAAAAATTTGAGAAAATTTTACCGAGATAATCATACAAACTTCCTTTTTAGCAGAAAAAAGTTGAAAACAAATTGGCCATTTGGAGGCCTTAAATCAAATTTATCACGTGGCAGGTTGAACTTGAGCCAAAACTGAATTTGCTCATAAATAGCCCATGTTTACAATCCACTTTTTATTTTTACGTCGAATGACCAAATTACTTTTTTGGGAACTATTTGGTGATTATGGCTTATTTTTCCCCCTGTCAGAGTCTCAGACTGCGAGAGTCCCAGGCTGTTTCCCCCGATGAGTGTCCTAAATAAAGTATCTTACAGTCTGATGTTTCACAACGTATGAGCCATAAGTTGCAAGAAATCTCTATTTTGCTCACAACACTGGATAGACCTATCTGGGTTTCTGTTTAGAGCTAAATCCCAATGATCTTCTCGAGCAATGGAAAAAAGTTTCGAGAGTTGTGACCAAGGAATGTTTTTTTATGATTAATTAGTTTTAAATTGATTGATTAATAATGAACCGAGCTGAAAAACTGTTTATATATGTAATTTTTTGATTAAATTTTTTTTTGAATAAAAAAAAGACATTGATGAGCAGGTTTTCCAACAAAATAGGTCGGGTGGAATTCCATGCCTTAAAATGGAGAGGGAAACGACGCTGAAAACGGGTTATTTTTTGGGTAATAGAAAAACATTTTTAGAAAAAAAAACTTATTTTTTGATGCGTTTAATTTACTCACATCCCACCGGTCATTTTGGTGTAAATCCCCACAAAATAGTCCCTCATTTGAACACGGTGCCTTCTTATACACTTGTTCGAATTGATAACAATTATAGACTACCATTTACAAAAAAGGTACTAGCCATTTACAAAAAAAAACGTATTGAAAGGAAATAACTCAAAATAATAAAACTATCGACGAACATCTGAATACGGATTATAGGGAGTTGAACTTTCGGTCGATTCGTCTCTCAATTGGATACAACAGGTCACTAGTTTATACAGGTCAGTAGTATTTTAAATACGACTTAGGTCTGACTCAACGTGTGGATGGAGTGGGGTAAGGGATTCATTCCGCGTCTTTTATTTGCATTATCCTATGGAAACGGGATTCATATCTTTTAAACTCCCAAGAACGATTATTTAGCACATCTACTCCTCTCTAGTCGTATGTAAAATCTCACTATTAGCAAATCGATGGTCCTGAAACGAATAAGTATAGTGCCAAAAGCCCCGACCACCCTTTGAGATTTTTTGGTCGATTTGACCGCAAAAACACAAATTCACAAACGGTTAACCGGGCAACGTATGGAGTTCATTCTAGTGCGCCGTTGATTTCTTCACAGTTCTGGAAAAATATGAGAGAAATTAAATCCGCGTGAAATCTATTAATTGAACCTAGTAAACCTCTTTTTTGAGGTCTACTAGGTTCAATCAAAGACTAAATACTTTTTATTACGTAAAGATTCTTTTGGTTTTCGGANTTATAATAATATCAAGTTTGTTTTCATGCAACAGAATCGAACAACTCAAAGATTTCGTTTAAACGCGTGTTTTCACCCTGGACAGGACTAACGCGTTATAACGTCCCGGGGTCGTGCCGGGGAGGTTAACCGGGAAAAATGCTGTTTAAGCACGTTTGTGAATTAAAACGATTGTTTTGTTTCTGAATCTTAAACTTTCAGTGACATACGGCTCTATTTTGAATGACATAATCTTCCGCAGTGTGGAATCCATACCGTCTACGGTGACTTGAACTTGAGGTGAATTGAACTATGGTAAATTATCATTATGGTTTTTCACAAATTACAACATGATTTTAAGATTATTCTATTGATTGGGGCCAGTAACACGCCTTATCAGGATCCAAATTGTGTCAGGATAGGACGTGTTAAGATCCAGAAAAAAAATTAATCCCTTATAAGAGTACTCTTACACATTAACAGACGAAACATCTCATTCCCTTATACACGGGGTGTCGCCTCAAGTGTCCTTTCAGATTAGAACGAAAAAATACTTGGGCACACCGTACACTCCATGCAATCCAAATGCCGGTTATACAAAAAGGGAAATAGTGTTTTGTATCTGTATTTCAAACTTGAATAATAAAGCTATTCAGACTTTTGACGTAAAGATTTTCACTACTTCCCCAAAGTTATTGTCTTTTTGAAACATTAATGAAGCAAGGGTTGCAAAACAACTGTATACCGATACAGGGAGCAGCAAGTAAGGGTAGTAACTCCAGGTAAAGATAGTACCGCAAGTTAGTGTAGGTGGGCGCCAAAGTAAGAAGAAAAAAAATAAGAAATGGACTGGTCAAATTTTCGAAAAAAAACTGTTTTGGCCAAAATGTTCCAGTATCGTCTTAGTTGGTCATTTTATTACGAAATTTGGTGTTTTCAAGTAGCAAACTACAATTTAAACGTAATTGAGTAAAAATCAGGAGATTTCTATACGTTTTTCCCATAGGAGTTCTGGAGGGCCTCCAGTGACAATTTTCATGCGAATTTTAGATTTTCTTATGATTACCTCAAAAAACGCATACAAGCTGTACAAGCTGTACAAGCTGAAAAAATCATTTAACCCCTAGATATCGTGTTTTTCGTTGGGTCAAAAACCATGCCTTTATCCTAATTTATCACGTGACCCGTTGAACTTGGCCTGGATTTTCCAAAAATATTGAAAGCTAACTTTTCGAGGCGAACATTTTGGCCAAAACAGTTTTTTTTCGAAAATTTGACCTGTCCATTTCTTATTTGTTTTCTTCTTAGAGTAAGGTTTGGCCGTCCTGTTTAATTCAATTAATTTCAACAAAAGAAAAAAAAGTTGTCAAAAAAAAATTCAACCTATTTTAAGCACATTGCTGATGTATGTTTATGTGCACCTGATTATGTTCCTAAGATTGAGCTGATAATAAATGATTCAGGTGGTTTTATCACATCGTTCTACATACTGAGCCTTTGAGTTGAAAGCAATTTCAGTCATGTCAGTAATCAATAGTGGGCCTGGTTTTTGGGTTTGTTTTCAACTCAAACCCCCGATATAACGTTGTTTTTTGGANTACCTAATTTAATTTTTTTTTCTCTTGTATTTATTGTTTTTTGTGGTGGAAATGGGATAAAGTACAATTCGGGATAAAGTACAATTTGGATACAGTCGAAAATGAATAAAGTTCAACAAGGATAACGTATTTTTTGTATAAAGTATAATTGGCATAATCATAGAAATGGGATAAAGCGGAAAAGGCATCAAATTTTGATGCCTTTTCCGCTTTATCCCAATTATTCGTGAGACCTTTTAAGACAGTACCCGTTCTACATACTGAGCCCTTGAGTTGTAAGCAATTTCAGTCATGTCAGTAATCAATAGTGGGCCTGGTTTTTGGGTTTGTTTTCAACTCAAACCCCCGATATAACGTTGTTTTTTGGAATGAATCCAACTTTATTTATACCTAAAATAAAATCTACACAGACATCAGACCATGTAATTTTTACGAACATGCCACATGTGTTAGTTATGTTAAGTACTATTTTGATCCTGTGGTGGCAAGATGTATGTCTGGATGTCTTGATTCGCATTATCGTCAAGCTCGAATACAAGTAAAATTCGCCACCTAACTGAATAAATTATACTTATTTACTTAACGTCATCATTATTTCCGCCTACGCCCTACCAAATTAACAAAATTTCGACATCCCTCTTACACTAGTCTGTAGAATTTGTAGTCCAATCCTGGGTCGCTTTTCGATTATCCCTGAAAGTCCCGTTTCGACCCAGAATTGGGGTAAAATGCGACCCAAAAATTGACTTTTTGACCCAGATTTGGACTTCTAATTTATTTTTTTGAAAAGCGACCAAGAATTGGGTGGCCCAGAATTGAACAACCCCCTGTATCATAGTATAATTATGAAATAATACTTTTATCGACGTGTTCAGAAATTTGCAAAGCTCAAGTTGACACTTATTGATGGTCAACAAATATCCTTCTGATATATTTAGTAATTATTCAGTACATTGAAGTGCCTCATACAGAAGAAGACGTCTCTGACGACATTCGTAAGTTTAGATTAATTCATAAATTATAAAATCAGTACCTATCTCTTAGAATTTCTAAATACGGAAATACGACTATCATCAGTGGGTCATTTGGTTTACGAAGAAACGCCTATGGTAACATAACTGTCACCTTCGTGAAATACATTATTTTATATCGGGTTATAATATTTATTCTAGTATACAGTAAATCAGCTGCTTGCTGATACCGGTGGCATTATGGGCCTTATTCTCGGACTAAACATACTGGATATTATAAAATGTATGGCGAAGTGTATGGCAACCAGAAAAGCACTACGAAAAGTTCAATTTTGGGTACGTTAGTTAGAAGCTTATTTCAGCACATTAACACCCCTTAGCAGTTATCTTAACAAAATTGGGTTATCTTGACCCTTTTTGAACCCAAACGTATCGCCAATTTAAATTATCGTACCAAATACCCTACCCAATTATCCTAACAATTTTTCGGTGAAAAAGTTGTTAAGATAACTTGTTAAGTGGTTAACTTTTATTTGCTATTTTAGAACAATACCACATCGAATCACTCCAAGTCCATCATTCAGACTAAGGAACCGAGTAATTCCTATATTAATCATTTTGGAAATGCTGTTTAAAGAAATCGTAAAACTATAAAAAAGTACTTGTTTATAATACTGTGAAACTTGAGGTTCTGATTTTGAAAAATCTGTAATTGAAATATCTGTAATTGAAATATCTGTTATATATCAATAAACGTTCTATGTTTCGAAGACTTTTTTTATATATTGTTCGTTTGACACCGTCTGAATCGGTCTCTTTTCTTCTGTGGCGAAAGGTTAATCCGCCGAAATTTTCCCCTTTTGAGCATTGTGATTGGCCAGAAATGGAGAAATTTCGGCGGATTACCCTTTCGCCACAAAAGAAAAAAGACCGATTCAGACGGTGCCGTTCGTTTCTAGGGCTTAAATAAGTTCAAATGTCAATCTTTTTCATTCCACATCTTTAACAGCATCTCAAACAATTAAAATACGCTTAAATATAATTCCCAGTATAGTATAATTTGAAAACTAATTAATGAAAAAAGCCACTTCTAAAATCGGGTGAAAATCTCAGGCGGCGACCCTAGGTATACAGTATACTAGAAACGCCCGGCTGATTTTCATGAAACTCAACCGATAAAAGCCAGAAAAAAACAACGAAAAACAGCCAATGTTTTTATATAGACTGTTATTCAAAACACATACTTTTTTACTGAGCCATTCTAAAATCAAAAGATAAGTATTTTTTATGCTGGCTGAGAATTTTTCCAACTGTCTTACCATATTTCGGTTCAGAAAAAAAAATATAATTTGCGTCATGTTGAGCTTGTTTTACCAAATCGCTTTTTGTGCGGCACAAGCGATCAAGTATGATAATTACCACCAAATAAAAGTCGACGTTAATGACGCAAATTTAGAGAGTCTGAAACAATTACTAGGCAGCTTCGAAACTGTCCGAAAATGGAGTTATCATAAAATTTGGAATCAGGTATTTTGGAATTGTCATCGAACTAGAAATGATCGGTAATCGCCAGTAAGGGTTGGCCAATATTGTATTTAAGGGTTGGTCATACTGTATGCCTACATTTCATGTTATACACAAAATTTCTGTGTTATTCTTGATATACACCCCTGCGCAGTTATCCGGCATCTAGTTATCGGACAGGTTGGCCTACTCGTGCTGTTAATATAAGGTTTTTTCCCATACTCTTTTCACTTTTCCGCCTACGCCCTCTGCGGCGCGCCGCATCTATCCGGTCGAAAATCAATTTTTCATTTGACAAAATGAATAAAATAAAAAATAAAAGTAGTTGGCCACTACAATTTTCTCTAAGCAAAAGCAACATTTTATTGTATTACATTTTAAGTATGTGCTCTCGGTGTCTTCTGAGGAATATGGTGTGCTTTCTGAGAAACTTACAACAAATGACTTTACGTTTGAGTTGATTCACAATAATATTCAAGAATTGATAGATGCGCAAATGACCGACGATTCTTCAGGCTTTTGTTCGATAGTGATTAATTTATAAAAAATCAAATAAGTGGTAAAAATAGTGATTTTAGAATCTTTAGTTTCATATAATAAAACACCTACAAAATGTAATCAGAGTTTTGGTACAGATTTCATAGCAATTTTCATCGCAAAACGACCAACCCGTCCCTAACCATATACAACCACTTAAATTTTGAATACTGGTTAAATTTTTAACGTTGGCCGATTTTTTCAAAATTTATACTGTTGAAATCAGAAAAAAAAATTACGTATGTTTTATATTAACAAGTTATGTTTTACTCCATATTTACGCAAATATTTTTTCCGGTGGGGCTAGACTACCTTTCTCTATTTCAGCAGTCTCAGTAGCGCCCAAAAACTCTTCGTTTTCTTTTTCGTTTTTTTTTCTTTACAGCGCGAGCGAGAATATTACTAGTTAAATTGGAGTTTACCGACTTAAATAACAATAAAAAACGTATTTATGAGTTTGTAACCTTTAAACACATACCACAACAACTTCCTTGATCATATACCGAGGAATAATGTCCACACAACCGGTTAATGGTCTGGTTGTCAAAATTGTCACTTTTTGTATTTACATGTATTAGTTTTTTTTTTAATTGTGTCGATTTATTGACTTATTTATAGCTTACAGAGTCTCTTTGTTCACATTAATTGTCCTTAATTATATTGTGGCTTAATGAAGTCCAGGATCTCTAGATATTTAGAGAAATTTCAGATATAAAAAGAAACTTCAGCATGATTTAATAAATATATAGAGATTTTATACGGAAATATTCATAAAAGATGTACACCTAGATGTACATTTGTGAAAAATTGTGAAAAATTGGCCTGAAAAAGGTGCACCTCTAGATTTATTTACAAATTCATCAAACAACCCCAATCTAGAGATCCTTGAGTGTACATTGTGACCCGTAATAATCAATGAAACAAAATAAAATAAAACAGTTTCTTAATCTGTCCGATTATGTATTCAAGAGTTAATCAAAGGGATTATTGAACTTGAGATAAAAGATAGATTCAAATATATGCGTTGGGATGAACTGAGTGAATTTTACGATCATTTGAAAAATCGACATCCAGGCCAGATATGAAAGTTTATGTTCCTTTCCAGACCTTTAGAACTTGAGGACACAAAAATACAGAACGCAATCACAAAATAGAACGACCGTTTTGTTCCGTTGTAAAATTTAAACACCGCTTTTACATTTCTGATTCAGCTCATGTTCAAGGGGGAAGTATTGGCCTTACTCGTTTACTGAAACCTTTGTGGGCTATGGAAGTTAGGGACTGGACAGCGCCAGATTCCCAACAGCGGAATGCAATCGATATTGTATGTGGAGTTAGTGGACGAGAATGGCTCAGGATTGAGTGAAATATAGTATACAGGGAAGGGCTAAAAACGGGACGCCAAATAAGGATAGGAACGCCAAATAAGGGTAGGTTTAATTTTGTAAAAAAAAATTCGCCGCCAAATAAGGGTACGACACGTAAAGGTTCTCACAATCAAGCTTTTTTGCACTGTATACTTATTTTAAATGACAAATATGTCTGTTAACAGCTCAGTGCGAAGGCGGTTCGATATCTAAACATCACAAATATCAATCATATCTTGGTAAAGTAATTAACACTATAATATCCTGAATAAAGTTTGACACTATGCCGGTTATTTATCGAAGAGTTGGTCAAATGTCAATCAGGTCAAAACTTCGACTGTGACCCCCGCATGAAGGATAGTGACCTTTTAGATCATTTTTCGTGGCAATTCTTCCCATTCATGAATCCAGACGGCTACGAAGTATCATGGGATAGCGATAGGCTTTGGTCTAAAAATAACAGTCCCTACACAAATCATAGTCCCTGTCGTGGCGTCAATTTAGATAGAAACTTTGTATTTTGGAATTTGACAGGGGACGCTGATGTTGATAATGGTTGCTCCGATGAATATCGAGGAATTGGACCCCATCTTGAACTTGAAGTGCAATATTTTGAAAATCAAGTATATTTCAGCTCTCAGTTATAGTTCCGAATTCTAGATTTCACTTATTTCATTTATTATCAAGTCTCACAGGCGTTTACAATCCTTTTGATTGGTTATGAACAGGTCCGACCATATGTTTCATTACAATCACTACAATTTTGAAATGATTCAAAATATTTTAACAATATTTCTAGAACTCTTAAAACTTTTAGAATAATAGAAAGCATAAAAGATTTCTAGATTTCTTAAAAGTTTTCGAATAATAAAATGAGTTTAAAACACCTAAAAAACATTAAAATGCAGTTTTGAAAGATTTTTGAAAAATATTTAAAAATTTTTCGAATACTTGCAAACCTTAAAAAATTGAAACCATTTTAAATCATTTAAAACAATTGTAATACAATTTTGAAATCTTGAAAACATTTTTTGGATATTTTTTAGAGCTTTTCAAAATAATTTTTTCAAAATAATATTTTCGAACATTTTTTTAATTGTCATTTGCAGATTGAGATTTCCATTCATTCATAATATATTTTATTTATCTGATAATAAGGGCCCTTTATTTGGCGCATTGGGAGCCCGTATCCACAAACTTAAAGAAAATGCGCTGTATTGCTTAAATATTCTAGAATCTCTGTTATTATTAAAATTTTTTATTTGTATTATTATAAATTATAATACTGTATTATTAAGTCGCAAAAAATCTTTGAAAATGGCGTNCTGTCTAGTACAGTTCTCCGAAGTGTGGTCTTGATGCGTGGAAATTCGAGGGCGTTGATTGGCTTAAACTTCACCTAAGGTGAGTCATACGCGTGAAAATAGAGTATGGAGAATTTGTGGCTATTTTCAAAAAACTCAAACGGTATGTAGAAAGAATAAAAGATTTCTGGAATTCTTAAAAGTTTTAGAATAATAAACATAATTTAAAACACCTTAAAAACATTTTTTTAACATTGAAAGGTAGTTTTGAAAGATTTTTGAAAAATATTCAAAAATTTTTTGAATACTTGCAAACCTTAAAAAATTGAAACCATTTTTTAACAATTGTAATTTTGAAATCTTGAAAACATTTTTTGGATATTTTTTACACCTTTCAAAATAATTTTATCACTGTAAATATTTTCGTACATTTTTTTAATTACCGCGTATGGGGACGCTCCGACTCTGAGGGTGACGTCATAATAGCGTTACAAATCATAGGAAAATTGCCCAAAGCCTCAGAGCCAGAGAGTCCCAATACGGTACCAAGTTCCTCACAAACATAGGTTTCGAAAGGTTGAACCACCATTGTCTTTGAAGGGGTTCGGAACTTTATTATTAGCAATCGCCTAAAATTCGAGCGAGTATTGCTGTTCGGGACTATGGTCAAATGATCGCTTCCGGTTTTTCTCCATCTCGAGAATTCCTCCCAGTCGAACCAAATCAGATCGAAGACACGGAAAAGGTCGGAAAAATAATTGCGGAGGCCATGTCTACGATTAATGGTAAATCCTTTGCAACTGGACAAATTCGAGATATCATGGAAGAATCTAGTGGAACTTTGATGGATTATATGACATTATTATCACCAGAAATTGGATTGCCCTATGAAATTCCCATGAATTGGTCCTGGCAATTTGGGTATGTTTTTTGAATTTTTATGAAGTTGATTTTTTCACAGTTGTTGTTAAAATTACCAGGGGTGATGTTACATTTTTCTGCATGGTGCGAGAATTTTTTGATAAAAACCATCCTATTCGACATTATCTATTAGACTATGTCACATAGTTTTCCTAAATCCAACCGTGTTAAATTGTCAGTTTTGCCAATAGAGAGCAAAAAACGCATTCCCCTGGGCTCCATTTTTCTAGAATATGAAGATTTTTTGTCAAATTTTTATTCATTTATTTAGAAAAAAAGTACGTCGAAATTCGCCGGTCGAATACAGTGTGGTTGATACCAAAACCTTCTTTGTTGACAAGTTCTCTCGTTTTTTGTATCATTTTTGTTTTTTAATTATCGCTGAATTGCTTGTAGCCTGCGTGCTTGTAGCCTGTCGGATTACCATCCTAGAAAAAAAAGAGAATTCCTTTTGGTTTTGGTGAGCCAAGAGGCTGGTAATCATGCAGGCTACAGATTCATTCGGTTTTTCGATCACGACACTTACACACCGTGTCACGGCCTGATCCTCACTTATTCCGTAATTTACAGACTGTTCTCGTTAACCATTTTTTGGAAATTTTTATTGGGGCTATAAAGTTTTGGGTTCTTTTTTGGGAAACATGAAAAAGGGGAAAGGCGTGTAAATATCCCGTGGTTACTTTTTTACTTCACAAAACAAAATTGAGAGAAAAAACGAGAGAAAAATAAAAAAAATCTTAAATACGGAAGGTTTTGGTATCAACCACACCGTATAATGGTTTTTAGCAATAAAGTTTTCCGGCCCCGAAGAAAAGTATGAAATTTGTCAATGTGAAATTTATAACTATTAGTTATATAAAATACCGGGACGGAATAATTCTGATATGTTTCATATATTTTAGGTTATTCCCAACTGGTATTATTTTATGCAAAACAACTTGTTGCTAGTAAACATTTTAGTGATAAAGGTGACTTCGGATACCTGGTACCACCGTCTGAAATCCGCGCAGTTTATGAAGAAATGCGCGAAGGAATGCTCACTTTGCATAAATATATCAAAGAAACTTATAAAGTCTGAATACACAGCTGAAGTTAATATGTCATGTATTGAATAAAACAGTAAGTTGATAAAGTTTGGCATAAGTTACGTTTAAAGCATTTCTGTACCGTTTGTTTGCCGTATTAATTTTTTATATTGAACTTTTGCAGTGTAAGAAACTAAAATGTCGGTTTACAAACCAAATTAAACCAGTAAATCCTACGAGATTAACTACATTGAAACAACAATTGTTCCAATAATCGCAAGAATAAGGCCAACGAGAAATAACCAGGCGCAGAACCTGAAAAAAAAAATGAAATTATAAATGCTACACAGCGTTTTACATGAATTTCGGCTGGTTTTTAATTCGTATTTTCTAGATATCCAAACGAATATGGCCATCTAGAAAATGCGGGGGGAAAAGACGGCAGAAATGCATGTAAAACGCTGAGTAGAAAATCAAAATGTAGCTCAGTTTTCTTCAGTTCCTCAACCCAAAAGCACAACCACCGTTTGTACGGGCCCGATTTTGTCGAGTCTAAAATGTAAAAAACTCAACTTACGGTCTTCAGCCGGAAATTTCAAAAAAACTGTCCTGCACTACCAAGTTGAAAATTAGCAGAAAAAAACTCAGCTGTCTTTAACTGCCATAAAAAGTAGAAGTTTTCCGACCCCTGGTCCAATGTTGACATAAATGTGCTTAGGGGTTAAGTCGGCCATTTCGAAACAAACTTTACATAAGTTCTATGTTTACCGGTCTAACACAAGCGAGGCATATTTCCACTCTTTTTCGTAAGAAGCGTCCAAATCTCGTTTTCGAATTCGATCCGAAATAAATTTCAGCTCTTTGTAAATGAAATTTATTTCTGGCATTTGTGATATAATCCAGGTGGCAACATCGTCGGTTATTTCCGGTGCTTGTTCCGGTATTTTTTCTGGCCGCGACGAAATTCGAAGGAAGACGGGCAGTTTTTCGAGGAATATCTTCCGCATCCATTTCGGCATATTTCGAGAACATGGGCCTTTTGTGTGGTAAAGTTTCAAGCTTATAATTGTCGTTAACATTGAAATCGAGATAATTACCAATGACGCCACAAAAAACTAAATTATTGTAATTAAAAAATTGTGTTTTTGGATACAGATAAGATTATGTTATAATTTAGACGATTTTTCTTCAAAAATCGTTTGTTCTTCAAAAAAAAAAACGAAAATCTTAATCTTAATGTTTATACAGTTTTAAGCCAAAATGATTTCATTTTTGGGTGACTAACCGATTGAGGGAGATTCCTACAAAATTTTCACGTAACGAAATTGTAACGTAACCAAATTTTAACGTAACCAAGTTTTCACGAACCCAAGTTTTCACGCACCAAAGTTTTCACGAACCCAAATTTTAAAGTAACCAAACTGTCACGTAACCAAATTTTGACATAACCAAACTTTGACGTAAACAAATTTTGACGTAACCAAATTGTCACGTAACTAAATTTTAACGTAACCAAATTTTCACGTAACCAAGTTTTCACGCACCCAAGTTTTCACGAACCCAAATTTTCAGGTAACCAAATTTTTACCTAACCAAATTGTCACGTAACCAAATTTTGACGTAACCAAATTTTCACGTAACTATACATAGTGTGTCATTTTCAAAAAATATCTCTGGATTTTCCAAATCTGGCTCGTATTTCAGCAACTTTTCATCATTTTCTCACAATTTTGGGGACTGTTGAGCAATTCGTGCAAATTACGCAAACTGTACAACTTTCGCTCGGGAGATATATGTGAATACAGGTAAATTCCTTATAATTATCAGGAGTTAACCCCTGAGAGTTGAAAAATGAGTTACCTGTCCAATGGCTGGTAGCGTATTAGGCATTCTAGGTGTTTGTTGAGTGAGTTGCGCCATGAAAAATATCATCGCCAACAAAATTGTAATGTCTAGAAAATTAATTAAAAATATTGACCCACATTAATTATTTTTCTAAAATCTAGACTTACTTAATCCCACTTTTTCACCAGATTGAGCTGGCAAAATAAATGTTAAAATAATGAGCATTGCGGTCATGATGCACGGTAGTACCAAGGTCATGGTCGGGTAATATACAAATCGTTTCATGGTCAAGTTGTAGGTAATATCTTGGTAAATCTCGGGACAACAATCGTATTTTCGATCGCTTAGTTTTCCAGTCTTCGAAATTATTTCCCAGGCTTTTACAACGGTTGACAATTATGACCCCCTGCGCAGTTATAGTGCAGAAATATTCTTAAAAAACAGCAACAATTACGCAGTGCGTAGCCGAAATAAAAACTAAATACACCACATCTCTACGGAAGTTAAAAAACGCCAGTCATTAAAGTGTGTTAACTGCCAAGAATTTTGTGAACATAAGTAGACAGTACGTAGGCGAAAGCACCAAAGTGTTTTTTAAAGTGCTAATTTAAAGGAATTTCGGCCGTTTTTCGAACTAGACACACCTATTAATTTCCATACATATAGACTTTTTACTAGGTTTGGTTTAAATTTTAGAGCGAAACTTGATATTTTTTGTTAACCATTTTTGTTAACCATTTCTGTTAACTTCCATGTATTTTCTCAACTTCAAACGGTAGTTTTCAGCCAAAAAAAGTTGACGCGAGCCAACTGTTAATTTTGATGAAATTTGTTGAAAATCTACGCGTGGTGTAATACGAAAAACATTGGGGTGAAACCTTTTAGCAAATTTGCGAACCGGCCTGTAGATGTAATGTACTGGCTTTCGTCGATTTTAATAATGCCTTCATCGCCGCCTTCTACGATTGGATCATCAAATCTCAAAGTTAAAAGGTCTTTTGTGTAACTCCAAGATCCAAACTTCAGAAGGCAAACTTGAGTGTCAAACGGAAAATATGACATATCCACCTGACATGAAGACTTTAATGCATTTCTCATTAATTAGTTCTCGTGAAAAATCATAAGTGGCATTACATCTGAATTCACACCGCTATTAAACTCAGACAAAAAAAAACAAATAATTATACTGGAGTGAGAAAAAAAGTGTCACCGAGAAAATTTCGCCTGTAAGTTTGAAACAGTACTCAGTCTTATTTATGATAAGACCCGCGTCGAGCTCGGTGACAAAGTGACGACCCACACCAGTAGTAGTAACCCTTTTTGATGGCTGAACAAAAAAAAAACGCACAAAATTGAATGACCGACCAATCCAAATTGGATATTTGGAGTCAATCTCGAATTTTTCAAAGTTTAAAAGTATACTTAAGTATGATTGACACATTTCAGACTTTAGCGCAAGGAAAAATAAAATTTCCTAAAACTCACTTTTATGTTGCAGCATGATGCAGGTTACGATGTAAAAATAAAAAATTGAGGCGCTAGAGAGGATTTTGTGGGCCCAAAAAGATCAAATTGAACTGACATGTGAAATCTTTTGTGATCACTATTATCAAGTTTTGTTATCCCCGTGATTTTCCCTTCAAAACCCTTAAAAGACCCCTAAAAGACCGTGGAGCCCCAAAATGTGAAATCCATAACATGATTATATCAGGCGGAAGCCAAGTGCATTGTCCATCGTGGTGCAAAACAACATGTTCGAATGAACTGTTCTCTCCTGCCCATTTTGTGTCAAATCCGTTTTTGATACTGAATTCACAATATTGCAACTTTTTGAAATGAAATATCAAAACAAAATTCCAGAAAAAATATAAAATTAAACTGTTTCAAAATAACCTTTGATAAAGTAAAATGTCAGGTTTCCAAAGCAAACTCGAAGGAATGATGATTTGGTCGATTCCACCGTGCATGCTTGGCCGCCATTTCAAATATTCGTCAACCCATCGCTAATAAAAAATAAATAAAAATTATTAAAAAAAGTTGGCACTTACAAATGTGTACATGACGGAAGCCGCTAGATATTGCCGTCGTTCGTTGAGCTCCAAAATTTGCATTAGGGTGACCGACATATTCACGAATAAGGTATCATTGTAGTCCTTCATTGGTCGAACCATTTTATTATATAATGATGCCGGATCTTCATTCCGTGTTTCAATTTCATTTCATGTCCGGTTTAGATACTTTAGTACTTTTTGATCACTTTTTGAGTACTTTTTGAGTACTTTTTGAGTACTTTTTGAGTCTTTTTGAGTACTTTTTGAGTACTTTTTGAATACTTTTTGAGTACTTTTTGAGTACTTTTTGAGTACTTTTTGAGTACTTTTTGAGTACTTTTTGAATACTTTTTGAGTACTTTTTGGATACTTATTGAGTACTTTTTGAGTAATTTTTGAGTACTTGTTGAGTACTTTTAAAATATATGAAATAAAACCGCTTTCTTATGGAAAACAAAGTTTTCCGAATTCATTTATTTCAAAACGAAATAAATTTTCTTGAAAACTCAAAAATCCGACTTTAACCTATCAGCCGTCATTTAAAAAAAGTTTAGTTTGAAAAATTCCCATTAGAGAATTGAAACATTTCCTTGTACGTATCGGACACATTCGTCCGGTAATTCGTCTATCCGGTTTGCATCGGCCAGTCGTTTTCCCTCTTTTAACGAAACACTGCATTTTTCTGATTTATGGAAATCGAGCCGATAACCGCCAAACAATCTGTGTATAAGTAAACTTTCGGTATATTTGCACGTGACCAGTTGTAAAATTGTTAAAATTATTGCATAGTAAAAATAGATCAGCCGCATTCGACCGATTTTATTGATGATTCTTGTAAGGAAATAAACTTCTAGCACGGATTTTTACACTACCTACGCAGTTATCTTTCAGTTAATTTCAAAAATGGTAATATTTTCACATACATACGTATGTTTTTTTTGTAATTTTACATCATTTTTGACCAATCTCACGATTAACTTCTTGCTCATTTCTGTTTTTGCATTTATCTTACAATTTTTCCGATTTTTCTTTCCATTAACATTTCGCTCAATTATTAGTCAAACACTACGGTATGGGCCCCATACTATGGGGGAAAATAACGCGCTTCTTTCTAAAATCTTGTAAAAGGCTTAAAAATATAAAAGCAAGAATCGCGTTATTAAACCTCATACCGTAGGCCCTGCGCCGTTATCTTTGAAGTTTGAAAGTTTAAAGATAACTGCGCAGTGTGTAGGCGGATTTTGTGATAGGTAAATGATAAAATATATGAAAAAGATGACGAGCACAAAATTATAAAAAAAACAAGTTTTGAATACTTACAACAAATATCGCCAGTTTCGCCAATCTCGCTACCTCTTAAATAATTTCACTGTGGCTAAAATAGCTAAATTTTTTTATTACTAGTTTTTCGAAAATATACGGCACGTTCTATGAAATTGTGGTTAAAAATCCGTGTTAAAATGTGTCCCTTTTCTTCGCCCTCTTTGTTATTTCCTTAATGTGCGATTGAATGGGCGACAGACTTTTCCCTTTGCAGTTTTCGATCGATTTTCATTTGGAATGAATGTTATTGATCCCCAAAAACCAAAACGCACGGAGGATCGATCATAATTAGATTAAAATCTACCCCCAATTAAACCTTATGGAAATAAATATCGCCGAACTTGGATGAAATGGTATAAATTGGTAAACTTTAATAGTCAACGGCGAGTTTACATTTGAGTATTAAGATTGTTATTTTCAAATAGTTTCAAGTCTCTGAAAGTATTTCTAAAATTTTATACAACCCTCCAAATATCTTAATACCTCCAATGGGTCATATGTGGGCACTATACAGTTATTGACCGCCTTATACTGGAAAATTTGAGAATTTACTTTTGCTTTACTGAATCGTACCATAAAAAGCGCTAGAGAGCAACAAACGTGTCAAAAAGAAGACATCAATTTTGAACTTATTTTGTTTTTAGTTCTAGAATAATGGGAGCGCTTATTTTGGTATGCGCGATCTTTTGGCACTAAAGCTTCTTTTGATACTTAAGCTTCTTTTGGTACGACCATTTTTGGTCACAAAAAACCCATTTATGAGTACTTACGCAACCACACCATCTGGTCGCGAATTGTTGTTCAAAATATCGTAAAATGAAATGGTGTTTTAAACAAGGTTTCGCGACCATTTTTTTTGTCTACTTAAAAACAGTGGTCGCGGAACCATATTTTGAACAACAATTCGCGACCAAATGGTATGGTCGCCAAATTACTCAAAACGGGGTTTTTCGCGACCACAAATGGTCGCAAAAGTACCGCGCTCAAAAAAGTCCCGAATTCATTAAAGTCTTTCACAATGTTATGCAATATGCGCAATACTAAGTTACCATGTCTAAAACTAAACTCCATGGTTCACGGCAGTTAGAAAATAGATTGAACTTGTGTTCACCTGTTTCTTCACAAAATACAAAATTTATTAACAAAACCAACATGATATAAGGTCAGCAAATTTAAATGTGTTAAAATAGATTGTTAGATTCATATGAACTTCTCGGTACCAACGTCAGACCAATAAAAAATAAAGAGCATCAAAAGTGGGAGTAAATATTCCTCAACAATGTCATTGACATCATGTCACTATGGAATAGATTTATATACAACATTAACAGACAGCTTTCTTCTGATTTTATGCGATAAAAATATTTTCCAGATGTTTGATAGGGCGCCCGCGGTTAAAATTGGACGTTTTCAAATCATTTTGATAGTCTTTGCGTCGGATTTCCACTTAGCAAGAAGTGTCATTGCGTGAAATTCCTATTTTTAACACTTACTGGTGGAAATGGGCTAAAACAGGCTTTTTCGAAAAGATCAATTTTCTGGAAAATCAGCCCCTGAAGGTCTTTAGTCTTTTTTAACCCTGACGAGTTATCTTACCACTAACTATCTTACACACATTTAGTTATCGTATCACTTTTTCAATCAAAAAATATCAAGGTTTCCGATTATTTTACAAACGCTATGACCAGTTATCTGGCCGAAGTTGAGTTGTCTTACCGCTTTTTCGGGTGCTTTTAGGTAAGATAACCGTCAGGTGGTGCATAATATTAATCTTTGTAATTCCTTCTGGTATAGCCCTAACCGTGGGCACCCTAATGTTTATCTCATTTTTTACGTTTTTGATATTTGCCCTGATCACATGATATGACCCAGAAATAAGTGCGATTTTCGTTGTTTTCCAGCCAGTTCGCAACAATACACCCATCATGAAAATTGCCTCTAAATTACTCGCGGCCCTTGGCTTTGCTACGGCTTCACCGGTCCAAGAAAAGGGTCTGGTAAAACAACAGCATGGAGAGAATATTGTTTGCTATTATACAAATTGGTCCCAATATAGACCCGGTGCTGGACAGTTTTGGCCCGAAGATATTGACCCGACCTTATGTACGCATATGGTGTACTCTTTTGCGAAAATGTGCAACAGTTCAAATGGCTGGACCTTATGCCCCTATGAATGGAACGATTTGGACTCGGATTATTCAGACGGTTTATATACCCGAATTTGCAATCTGAAAAATGGTAATCCGAATATGAAATGTTTGCTCGCGGTTGGTGGCTGGAACCACGGTTCAACCGGATTTGTTGAAATGGTCTCTTCTACAGCTAATATGGAACAGGCTGGGTGTTTGAGCTAAACTTTCCTTTCTATTGGTAGATATGGTAGAAACAGAGGTCGGCACTTTTTGACCCTACCCCGATTGGACCCGAACTTTTTAGGGTAAGGTCCACATAATGTAATTTCCGTAATTAGGGTCGGTCCAATGTCGTTTGTGTCCGCACTATTTACCCGTGTTTAGCCGAGAAAAAAAAAATGGTTACCCGTACCCGAGCCGGATAATACCCAAGTTACTCTACTAAAATACCCGTCATACCCGACCGAAAAAATGGCTACCAGTCCGAGCTCTACTTATGTCGGGTACGGGTAAACTCAGGTACAATAATAGGAAATTAACAGCCGAGAACCTAAATTAACGCTGGGGAGCTATTAACGCGCGCGACTAGTTGTGTTTCTAGTCGATTGCTATTCGAGTCGTTAATTGTCGCTTCTCTAGCGGGGCGCATAGCTTAGTTGGTTAAAGCGATCGGTCAATCTGCAGAGCGGCGCGAGAGACAGTGGTTCGAGACCACTTGCGCTCAAAACATTTTCGGAAGTGTTCTCTTACAAATCTCGTGCCTGTAATACGAGTGCCGACCTATGACCTCTACAGGTCGGTGTAGGTGGAACTTTTTTGGAAAACAAATGTGTTCAGTTGTGGAGCGGCTCTTGACAAACTAAGTGACTTTGTTCAACACAAGGGATTCAATTCGAATTTCAATGTTTGATATTCAAAATCTTTCGAATCCCAGTTAAAATTTCAGTTAAAAGTTTCAACTTTATAAGTAACTGATAGTAGTAAGGACCGGAGGGAAATTGACAATTTATGAAATTATCAATTTTTGACCTACACATATTTTACTTCGTATAATTATGGTTATTGTCTTTGAAAAGTACGCTATTCACTTTAATTTGGCCGATAAAAATACGGCAACGAGGTGTTTCCAAGAAAAGCTTTTTCAAGGAAAATTGACAAATTGATTTCTGGAAAATTTTAAGAATTGATCGTTTGACCCACCATGACCTCCTACAGAGCTGTTTGATAGTGTCAACCTACGGTAAAAAATTTTTTTGGATTTACCGGTCAATAGTATGACAATTAATGTTTTTTTAATAATATCAAGAATTGAAAATTGAAAAATAAAATTTTCCGAAGAGTCCCTAATTTGACTTTGAATTAAAATTTTAAAAGCATGATCACCCTGATGACAGTTTGCAGTTAACGCCATGAAATATGTGAACGACATTGGTTACGATGGATTAGATCTTGACTGGGAATATCCGGCAAAAACAACGGTAGACACATCACCCCCACAAGATTACGAAAACTTCCAGACATTATGCGACATCCTGAGGACAAGAATTGACGAGGTTCAACCAGGTTTTTTGTTGACGGCTGCGGTCGGCATTGGTCAAGACAAAATTTACGAAATTGACGAGGCGCCCCCATCGTACAATATACCCAATATGATGAAAAACTTGGATTTGGTCAATTTGATGGCATATGACTAGGGTTGCCAAATGGAGACTGATAGGAAATGATGGGGTCACAATACATTATGAACCGGTTTTGCGGTAAATAATCTCACGCGCTCCAGGAGTTAAAAATTTAAAATCTGGCGACGTAGTGAAGTATAAAAGTGGTTTATCTACATTTTGTATTTTTAATTTTTTCGTAGCCTATTTTTAAGGGCCCAGAGATCAACAGCAAAATCGGGGCAAATTAAAAAAAAACACCAATGGATCTTAAAGTCCGGACAGAGCGCTAGCGTGAAATTTGGTTATGCCATAGTTAGGGGGTCTACCGGGAAATGGGTCTGAACGAAAGGAACAAGACGAGAATTTTATAATCC
Organism: Oikopleura albicans; assembly: GCA_004367875.1. Lineage (NCBI taxonomy): Eukaryota > Metazoa > Chordata > Appendicularia > Copelata > Oikopleuridae > Oikopleura > Oikopleura albicans. Next base: position 100,551 of record SCLG01000136.1, read on the forward strand.
GTATACCCGATAATTCGAGCACTGCGAATTCCGGTAGACCCCCTAGCCATAGTCTATATGGCCCATAGTTTGAACAAAAAATTGAAGATTTTAGGGGTGAAATAAGCGGTATCAAACTTACTTGAACGCTTGCGCATCGGATTTGGAAAATTCAACCACCTGACGGGTTATTTTACTAATATTGGGTTATTTTACCACTTTTTTGTACCAGAACGTATTGAGATTAATAACTATTTTACCAGAGTTGATCTATCTTACCGATTTTGAGCATTTAAAGGCTATGATAGCCCATCAGGTAGTTAGAAATTGTCTTACAATAAAAATCTATTTTTTTTTTCAACCTATTTTATTGATACACGTTTCTAATGAAAAAAATGAAATAAAAAACTCTTCCTTATGGGAGTGCCAGTATCAACCAAAAAAAGATGAGTTAACATTTGAATCAAAAACAAAATTCTACAAATTTAAAAAAATCCGTACATACTTGACAAAAAAAATCACATAATTTTTTTTTTTTACTAGGAGTTCTGGACTAGGGACCTCATGACCAGCCAACTTCGTTTTTGCATTTTGAGTTTAGCAACCCTACAAATGACATTCATGGTCACTGGGAGGATAAAACCGGACACCATGCACTTTTATATACAAAAGAGGAAGATGACCGATTAGGGGGTACCGACTCCTTGGACTGGATTTTGAGCAACTGGATTGATGAACTTGGAGCCGACCCCAAAAAACTGGTTTTGGGCTTACCTTCATATGGAAGATCATTCAAACTTACAAGTGCAAATGACAACGGATACATGGCACCATGTGAGGTCAGCTTCAACGGGTTATACTCTGGATCAGCAGGAATCGTGTTAAAATCAGATATTAATATACACCACCTGAGGGGTTATCTTACCTCTTTGTGGACCAAAACGTATCGTGATTCCCAATTATTAAAACTAAACGACCCGACGGGTAATCTTATCAAAGTTGGGTTATCTTACCGCTTTTTAAGCGTCTATAAAGGTATGATAACCCCTTAGGTGGTGTATTCTAAAAATATTTTCTAGTCAAAACATGGGTGAAATTAAGGTCGAAAAGTATCGGTAGGTTTATATCTAGAAATAAATACATTACCTCTGCAGTTATCCGGCAAGTTTCACCAAAAAAAAAATCTGCCGGATAACTGCGAAAGGAGACGAATGATTCTCCAGGGCAAAAATAACTTTGGGAAACAAATTTGCCGGCACGAGCGAGCTAACCTGCCGGATAACTGCGCAGGTGGTAAATAAACTTATAAAAATATACACCACCTTCGGGTTTATATCAAACCGGTCGGATAACGCCATAGGACGTCAAAGCTGAAAAATTAGCAAAAATCGGGCCGTATAAAGTCGCAAACAATTTTCACACGAATTCTAGGACCTTACACACGAGAACCGGGATACCTTGCTTATTATGAAGTTTGTGAAAAGCTTCAATCCGGTTGGACCACGGTTTGGGACGACGAAGGAAAAGTACCATACGCTCATGGAGACGGAGATTGGGTTGGCTTTGATAATGTACGATCCATCGAAATGAAAGTCGACTTGGCAAAGGAGTATGGTTTAGGCGGAATCATGTTTTGGGCAATTGATATCGACGATTTTAATGGCTCTTTCTGTAATCAAGGCACCTACCCATTGATGCGAGCTGCTAAGGCCAAATGGTTGGATGAAGATTACTTTTCTACAACTACGCCAGCTGCTACAGCTAGTACTCAGGCAAAGGTTCACATTTTAAGTGAAGGGTATCATAGCGACCGCCAACAAACTTGTTTTTGGCGACCACAAAATTGGTCGCTAAGTCCTGTCTAAAAACCATTTGTCGGCCATTTGATTCCCAAGTCATATTTTGGTTAAGCCTTCGCCAAACAAGGTTCAAGACAATATCTTGACGACCAATTTTAAGGTCGCTAAAACTTCCCAAAATACAACTTTTTGGCGTGTCCAAACGGGCACCAAAATTCCCAATTTTATAAAACATTTAACCTACGCGTTGGGAAGAAAAATTTCCCCAACGGCCAACGCTCCCAATGCCTTAGGAAGAAAAATTTTCTCCAGCGGCCAACGCTCTCAACGCGTTGGGAAGAAAATTTATCCGACGCCCAAGGTTCCCAACGCGTTGGTTGGGCGTTGAACGTTGTCCAACGCACCCCAACGCCCAACGCTTCCAACACTGTTTGAGACCTTTTGAAAGTCCACTAGTCGATCAACAAGCTCGCCAGGTTCGGGATGCAACACCGGTCAATATTATCCGTCCGAAACACATTGTGAGAAGTTTCAACTTTGCAATAATGGAAACTTAATCGATATGGAATGCCAGAGTGGGCTCGTTTTTGACACAACCCTTGGTCAATGTAATTGGCCCTCTGAGGTCGATTGTTGCAACGGACAGCGGCCATGTAACTAATGCACGATTTGATACGGGCCATAATATTTCTATCGCATATCTCGTAAATTTTTGACACATATATTTTGATTAACAATTTTGTTAACAAAATTCAATNATTTTTTCGACAAAAACACTGCAAAATAGGTCGCCTGGGTAGGCCAATTTCCCGAAACCTGCTGTAAGAAAATAGTGTTAATATCCCGTTTTAGAATGTAAACATTCGTCTTATTTATTTGGTCTAGTCAAATCAACCACTTAAGAAAGTGGTTTAACCGTGAGAGCCACATGTATTTGAAATCAAACACCAATTTTAGCATCGGCGCATCGGGTTTAAAATGGTGTTATTTTTTATATAAAATAAAAATTTGCGAACTGTGCAAAACTGTGCTAAATTCTGTAAGTTTATTTTGAACATACTTTCTGATAATAATAAACAATCACTCACGAGTTTTACTTTTTTTGGCCGCATGTTACGAGCGGCTCGTAACGAGCCTGATAAAAAAAAATCGCCAGTATTACTAACACATGATTTTAATATAGCAATCCAGTAGGGAATTTCCATATGAAAACTTGCATCTCATTTTCATTATCCTAGTTTTAATTGCATTTGAAATTCATAGACAACGTCAGAACAAATTTTAATGTATAACAAATGGAAATTGATTATGGCAAGCTTTATTCTGAAATATATTCGTGTAGCAATCTATCGAAAAATATAGTTATGTAACTTTTATGGAAAATTTCAACAGTATTAACTAGAGATAAGTATTTGAGAGCATCAGATTCTTATATAACTTATTATTAGATTAGCTAGGAAACTTTTTTGACTTCTTATTTATGGTACATTATTCATATATTGTTAAGATAAATTAATTAATGCGTCGCTGAAGCAACCTCAATTTATTAATTAAATTCAAAATCAATAAATGGTTTTTTGGAGGGGTATATAATGCCTAATTTCGAGAGTTTTCAATTATACCTTGAGATATATAGAAGTACATGAAAATCTTCACAGGTTTATATTTGTTTTTTATATTGAGTAAAGGCGCGGAAAGTAAATTAACCCCAGAAAGGGTGCGAGCAAATTTGATATCAACTTTACACAAACTGTATCGTCGTCAAATTCGCCTTGTTGGGCAAACGTCGCCAAAACGTGTTGTCTACACTTTATTCTGAATTGAACTCAGGTATCAATTAAAAAAGAATCGACAAAAAAATTCTGTGGAGAAAATATAAAAAAAAGTGTTTTCGCAGAAAATACAAAAAAAAAGTTTTTTTTCGGAGAAAGTACAAAATGGTTTTTAAGGAAAGGTTTTTCGGAGAAAATGCAAAAACAGGGTTTAGGGGAATGTATCTTATTTTGTATGTATAAATGTTAACGCGTTTATTTATTTCATTCCCTACATGTATTTATTTAAATTAAAAATTTTCCGTAGAAACCGTCTATCGAAAAAAAAATTGCAAATAAACTTTGATATTAACACTTACGTTTATCGGCCTCTTTAGTCGATGTCATGTCATAAGCAATCATTTTTGAATGTTTTAAAAACAAATTTTGGTGCATTATCATGAAACCAGGTTTATATTTTGGCTTCTTTAGAAAAAATCATACCACAAGACTTGGTTAATATAATTTTATTACAACATTTTTCATTTCGGCAGATCGTGACAAATGACCGTCTCAAAAATATGATGTCAAGTTGAGCATTCTGACAATCAAGTTATTAAATAATTATTAATAATTAAAAAACTGAAAATCCGACGTACTTCATCTTTTATGGAAGACATACATGTATAAGGACACTAATTTTCCTATGTACTAGTAAATTACCGTGTAATTTATACTGTATGAGTTATTTTCTGTTGTTGATACTATAAGTACATACTTTATCACTTTATTAACTGTGTTACATTTGTTTTTGAGATTGAAATTTTTAATCGCATTACGAATAAAGTGTCGCCATCAAAATTCAACTACAGTCCTAAACCATTTATCGGACGCTCATTTATCGGACGCTTACTCATTTATCGGACGCTTTTTGGCCAAAATGGGGTCATTCTAATAAAAAAATGACCTCTTTTGTGACGATGCTCATTTATCGGACGCTATTTTCGAGCACCGAAAACGTCCGATAAATGGTTAAGGACTGTACCTAAGAATGTCGAGGAAGCGTCTACTATACATCCTGTTGTCAATGTTTTAAACTTATAAAATTATTTTTAAATTTATAAAATTATGGGTAAGCCTTACACATAATGTAAGGTGTGTGTACACACCTGTTAGTTAAAAAGTTGATTATAATAATAATTATAAATTAATATGACGGAGCTCCCAATCAAATTGCCCGCGTATCAAAAAAGGAACACATTATTATTTGTTTTTCTGCGTTGCTATGGTAACGGCCGCAAAATTGGCAGCGCGAGACAATTAAGGTGTTACTCGGATAATACAATGTGTATTATGTTAGTAAATCATTCTTATGATTCATAAGTTATGAGGAAGTGGTTATCGATTATTGAGAACGAGCATCTCAAAGTAATTTCAATGTCAGGGAGTCAAAATTGCATATGCCTTGCGTACAGTTTTTCTCGTTCGCGTTCTTATTTTACAAGTATTTTCATGCCAAACTTTCAAGAAAACCGTGCAAGGGGTGTATATCGAGTTTTTCAATTTCCAACGAAAGTAATAAGCGTTGTTTGTTTCAGCAGAATATTTTTATTCGCAATTGGACAGTCTAAGTAGAAGTAGAAATAGTCGTCGTCGTAACGTTAAGAATAACTCGATTTGGACACACCATTCCAGGAGCCCATTCTTGGTAGCTCGTATCCGAAAAATTGAAAAATTTATTTCCCCATGTCGCCAACATTGCATTGATGACAACAATTCCGATAATGTTTGCAAGAGCTCCTGATTTTATCATCTCAAAAACCGTCAGTTTACCGCTGCCGAAAGCAATCGCATTCGGCGGAGTTGCCGCTAAATATATAATTTTATTTTCATAAAAAGGATCACGGATTTAATATTCCACTTTTCGGATTTAAAACAATTAAAACATTGTTCGAAGAAATGTTCGTAATAAGCGTACCTGGCAACATAAACGACAAGCTACACGCAAGAGTAGCGGGTAACATGAGGTAAAGCGGATGAATGCAAAGTTGATCCGCTAAAGCAGCCAAAATGGGAACAAACAGAGAAGAAGCTGCCGTATTCGAGCAAATTTCGGTAAATAATGCGGCGAAAATTGAAACTATAAGGGCAATAACCCAAGCGTCAAGTCCGTCCACAACCGATTTTAGGATATTTGCAATCCATGTCGAAAAACCTTTGCTTCACGATTTACATTTTTATTCAGAACTCATTTTTTTCAAAAAAAAAGTTTCCAAAATTCGAGTCCCAAAGACTCAGAATAAAAAAATTCTTGAATCCTTCAGAATTAGAAAAATAAATGTAGGCCGCCTCACTGGGAGATCCAGTAGCGAGCCTCAAAAGATACCAAACTCCTATTTATTTACGATTGTTAATTTGTCAAAAAATGTCGATAAAAAGTCACTGGCGAAGTTTATTGCGCAATTATTATACAGAGTAAATACGTCTGTTTTATGAACTTTTGTTCTCACGGAGCTTATATCCCTCTTTCGACTGTCAAAAAACAGACAATTTAGCGATATTTGTCGGTTATATTAACATGGTCAAATATAAGTCTTGCTTTCGTGAGCTTTATTCGTAAAATAGGACGGGCGGCCCGGACACGAAACAAATATTATTTCTCGAAGAAAAAGAGCCATCAAAAGAAAGCCGTAAGACTGTCAATCGTCAGGTATACAATATAACCGTATTGGCAACAGATCGTTGTATGCGACGAAAAAAAATAACAAATCGTTGCTAATACGGTATCAACGCCACCTAACCGGTTGTCTTAACAACTGTGTGCCCAAAAAGTGTTACGATAATTGAGCTTCGTTGAGATAACTGGGTAGGGCGCTTGGTAAGATAATTGAAAATCGCGATACGTGTTGGTCCTAAACGTGCTAAGATAACTGGGTTAGGGGTTATTGTATCTCGTACAGTGTAAAGGGGAAATTGCGTCTGATTCCCCTTTCGATCATTTAGACATGATACCAATTCAGTCGGTGCCCGCTCAGTTTTAACTGTATATCGTACATTCCTGAAGCATCGGAACCATCCGCCATAGCATAGCCACCGCCAATAAGTAGTAGTACACCCCAATGCATTTCTTGATTTAACTTTTTCCAATTGAGAATGCCACGAGAGGGACCCTCTGCTAACCGTCGCGCGTCACAATTTCTTAACGCCGTGAAAAGTCCGCTTTTTTCGGCCGGCAATAGAAACAAAAGAAAACCGATAAAGATAGCTGGGACACCGTCTGATATATAACTGGGTTCTGGGAATAGTGTCGTCCAGCCGTTAATGAATCCCGGTTGCCGGAAAAACCATAAAATAACAAGGGCAACAAATGAGACTAGCACGAGAATTTCCTCTTGAGTTATTCGCCCCAAATCTTTCCAGCTGCGATCGATAACTTTTTTAACCGCCTAGAACAGAGTTCAAAATATATTTTTTACCTCTTTGATGAGACTACACGTGCGGTTTCACCACCAGCCAGGTGGCCCCAGGTATATGTTTATTGGTAGCTCCGCAAAGCGGAGATGCTCTGTTATGCAACAAATTAGACGTCGCGACGTCCTTATGCACGCACCGCGTTTTCTAAAATGCGCACTGCGGAGCTACTTTGACATGTGACTAGTTACAGGCGCGATTTGAGCCCGGCATATATAAAAAAAATCTTCAAATTCTCATTCATTGATCCTACCAACTACAAAATTTGTTATAAAGTTTGGGATAAATAATGATAGTTTGTTTGAATAATGTTTTTCATTCCTTGTCAAAATTATCCATTTTTGTTAATACCAGTTTTTGTGCTAAAAAATACCAGATATGCTAAAAAAAGCTAACACCGGCTTCTGGGATTGAACTTGTGACCTGTCGTACTAAAATCGAATGTTTTTCTTACTTAATTATCTTACCTATATATGTTTTGTCTATGGTACTAAATAAAGAGTACAAATATAGAGGATACCGTAATTTTTGAAACCCTTTCCTTCTCTTTTTGCTCATCACTTCTGCACTCAAAGCCGAGAAAGAAAACACTCATATAAATATACATAAAGATGAACATGACAGCGGCGTTCAGAATATTGTAAAATAACCACTCGGTATAACTGAGCGTTATCGGACTATCGGGATAATTTGCCACCCAATATTCTTGTAGAACGAGGTTTGGGGCAGTACCAGTTAATGTCGCCGTACCTCCAATACTGCAAGCATACGGTACGCATAATATTATACCGCGCTTAGTATGGGATATAAAAATGCGTTTTTCACTACAAGCAAAAAACTTTAAATTAACTTTTAATAAAAATAAATATGTCTAAAAGTGGTATTAAGTTTTTTTATGGAAAACTATTATTTTGTTTTTTAAACAGGAGATGCAAATATGGTACTGTCTTAACAGGTATCAAAAACAGTTTTTCTTTAGATCTTCAAAAAAATTCTAGATAGACATTTCCGGGACTTGATAAACATTTCCGGGATTTTACCTTTCCACAATTTTTCATTAACTTTTGGAGGTCAATCATTTGGTAAAAAAGGTTTTTATATAATGGGAGGTATAGGTCCCTAGGGTCTTTTGATACGTTTTACTAGTTATACCTTTTGATAAAAAAAAAGTCGAAAAATCATAATTTTTACAAAACAATCTTTTAGTTTCACTACTCTAACTGTTTACAACTTTTTAAATTTATAGGCAAAAAACAGGCATGAACCGCTTTAAAACATTTAATTGCAGGTTGCATATACAAATACTTCATAAAGAAAGTAAACATTCTTATCTTTCGTATTCCTCGGCCGCGAGAGAAAAAAAAAACGCGGTCACAGTTAAACCTAACCCACTATTACACCCCGTTGCTCGATTCGCAGTTGTTTATCAGAGACGGCTGTCTTTATTTCCGTGACATCCGTGTTAGACTGCCCTTTGGTCAAGTCGGTTTCGTTAGTGTCATCATAAGCTTCATTGTGGACACCTTTTTCGGTATCTTCAGTTGCAGCTGTCTCATCGTACCCCTCAGTGGCCGCCGGCGTTTCTTCAGAGTCGCCGCCTTTTCGCAACTCGTCTAGAACCGCCAACGCAATCGGAATAGTCATTGCCGTTGCCGCCGTGTTCGAAATCCACATTGAAAGAAACCAACCAATAAACATGAACCCAAACATTAGACGACGAGGACTATATTTGGGTGGTCAAAAATAATGTACAGTACGTGCGGTATTTGTCCTATCCAGCTGTTAAACATGTTTGCCAGAAAACCTTTTTTTGGAAAATGTTGGTAACATTTGACATTATCTCTTTTAATCAAATTTGAAAAACAATATGAGAGATAACAGTATAATGCGTAGGATTTTTTAAACTTAATAAAATATATGGAAAATGTGAGTTTGTTATTATAAATTTTTGTGAGTTTCCCATTCAAAATTTCAAAGTTTAAAAAACTAATAATCAAATAATAATGACATAGTGTGTGGGCTGATAAACTGTGGGACTTATAAGGTTATTCGTAGCTGAAAATGAACCAGTTCATTGAGCATATAACTGGTTCATTTTCAGCTGAGAAATATCTAACAAAAAAGTGCATTATAAACGTAAAACAAATGAAAGACAACAGGGTTAAACATGACGTTTTTCATGAAGTTAAAATGTTTTGATACAATTTTTGACCAAAATTTTTTGTCCTCTTAATTGTTGTCCACCCTTAACTGGAGCCGACGATTTTCAAAACGCCGATTGCAATTCGTTTGTGTAAATTAGAGGACTCGATCGCAATCGCTACCATCAAACCACCCAACAGTAAGAAATTTGTATTTTTCATATAATTTTTGGCTACATCACTTGCCTTTCGAATGCCAAATAATGGATAGAAAACGTACGGAATGAGAGATGTGATGGCAATCGGTAAACACTCGGTTATCCAGTAAGTTGCCATTACTAACAGACAGTACCCAAATCGTGCGACATCGCGTGAGTTATATTTTGTATCTTCATTGGTAGGATCAAGAATATCATTCTCTCCATCGATTGAAATTAATGGAAGAAATAATAACGGTGCCTTTTTATATTTCAAAATTGTGTCAAAATAGCCTAAAAATGAAAAAAAAATCAGGAAAATTGATAAAAATGAATATATTAAAAAAAATGAACCCTTTGGAATAAAAATTTACGGAGACTTTTTTTGCATTAGAAAAAACTTTAACGGAATATTTCACATCGTATCTTTACTTTTTTTATGAAAACGCAAAAAATATTCCTTGCTATCTTTATTTTTTATATTTATTTTGGATATTTTGGCAATAAAATGCAAAATTAGGCCAAAATAGATTTTTTAGAAGTTGACCACGTTTGAGAAGTGGTCAATTTCGGGACTATTGTGCTAATTTTTTCTCGGTTTTTTTTCGAAAAAGATGCGTCTAGACGCGTCTAGACGCGTCTTAAAATTTCATTAGACCCGGTTACCAGCACTTTTTGAAACGGACGTGTTTCACTGAAATTTTACAAAAATTTGGACGATTTGATCAGATCTGACCACATGGACCCCTGCGAGTTAACTAGAATAAATTACTTTTAAAATATTTAATAAAAATAAAATGTATTAGAATAAAATTAATTAATTGAAATGATTAATTGAATTAATTAGTTGAAATAATTAATTGAATTAATTAATTGAAATAAAATTAATTAATTGAATTTAACAAAAAAATATAATTTTGTAAAATAGAAAAAGTCAATTAATTAAAAGTAAAAAAATGTTCTTTCATATCAATACATCGTAGGATGACTCATCATTTATCACACAGTGCTCCTGGAGAACCATAACAGATTTAGGCTTCCAGAAGACAGATTCTGACGATTAAAAAAAAATCGGGTAAGTTTGAGACGAAAATTTTTTTGGTCGGTTTAGTTTTTTCGATTTCCGGTTTTTCCGGTTTTCACTTTTTTTTCTATTGATCGGAAGTAACCGGAAATAACCGGAAATGAAAGAAAATGAAAAAATATAGCGACCGCAAAAAAATCGACCAAATCCGTCAATAGAAACTCGAGATATCGCCATTTTAAGATTTGAGCGATCATACCGGTCCAAAATCAGCTGCTAGGGACCACCGGAATTAGGGGTGAAAAAATCTCCAAATTTTAAAAGATGCTTCAAATTAGCTTAAAGTTCGGTTCTAAATCTGTTATGGTTCTCCAGGAGCACTGTGTATCATGAAAAATAATTATTTCTGAAATACTACAGAGAAGCGCAATAAAGGTATTTGTATATCCCCAAATGGGATGTGCCAAGCAGCTCCGACATCGTCGAGAACAGCCCGAATTTTCGTCACTTTCGAACGATGTGGCTTCTGGATCCATAAAATTTTCGTTTTTTCTCTACTTCTGGCAAAACTAAAGTTCAATGCCGTATATATATACTGGATAAATATGTTATCCAGATTATATCTCCAGATTTATAATAGTAGTAAAAGTCATAAATGCTTGTTCTTCGATAATGTTCAATATTAATGGTTTTAGTCTTTTTCTCTCTTCATTGAGCACATATTTGATTTACAATTACAATATATTACTTGTTATAGCCCGGGGCGAGTTCCAAGAACTTAGAAGACATAAGACATAAGTGATGTCTTTTTTTTACTTTTTTTTTGTTTTGTTTTCGCGTTACGCTTTCATGTGAAATCCTTCAAGATTTTCAAAAGAAACCTTATTTAATTTTTGGATGAAAAAAACAGCCTTTGTTGATTTTGGTGAACAGGAAACACGACATAATTATTTGAAAAGTTCGTTTTCAAGTGCGACAATAACGTCTGATTATTTTTTTTGTTTATTGTAGAGCTTTCAAGATGCAGGAACTTCTCAACCGTGTAATTTTCAATTCAATTTTAAATGAACAAATAAAAGTTAATAAAAATATATACACTGTGGCGGCCAGTCTGTGGGGTCAGTTTTTAACGGATTCGTTTACTACGAAAATGTTGTATCACGTATATTTTAACACGAAAAATTTTAACATGAAAATGTTTTACCACGGATTTTTTTAACAGGAAAAATTTCAACACGAATAATATTTAAGGGAATTCTTCTAAAACGATTTATTTTTAACACACATATTTTTAAACACGAAATGCTTCTTACGAGATTTTTTTGTTATTTGTGTTTTACTTTACTAACTCCCATTGAAACATTTGAACCGAATTGCTCTGGTCAATTTAATGGACAATTTTTTAGTATTCTACCTGCGCAGTTATCTGACATGTTTCGAGAAAAAAAATTGCCGGATAACTGCGGAGGGTGCAGAGCGTAGGCGAAAAAGTGAATAGTTTTTGGGGGGAAACTCAGATCTTACAGCGGCAATGTCACCATTTTGTCCTTTTGGGGTTAGGACTCTTGCTTATGAACTATAAAACACTTTTCATTGATCAAATCTGCAGCTTTGTTAAATATCATAAATGTTTGTCATGGATTAATCTTGCAAATAAAGGCTTCAAATTTTCGAGTAATTTCTGAATCCATTGTGATAATGTAGCTGTCATATTTATCATCTTAACTGTTCTTAACCCGAAACTAAGTAAAAGTATTCAATTCTATCAAACGATGTTCTCATATATTTCGATATTATATCATTTACAGTAAGAATAATTTGAAACGCACCAACAAGAAATTCTTCATTATGCACAAAGAACTGTTGTGATTGTGATTGTAATGGATTTTTGTGTTGTGCTAGTTCCTGTGGGTACTTTCATAAAAGGTATAACGTTTGCAGGTATCAAAAGAGACTATGGACCAATAGGGCCAATTAAGTAAAAATCTGTTAGCCGAATGGTAGAGCTCAAAAAGTTGCTAATAAAATGTGGACAACTCAAATCCCGGAAATATCTGTAGTGAGCTATAGAATACTATACAGATTTATAGGATTATGTTTCAACCCTAGACCGCGCAGTGTGACCACTTACTCTAATATAAAGACTTAATATAAAGGACCTAATACTAAATATATTCGAAACAGACAATTTTTAGTTGAAAATTTGTCAAAAATCACTAAATTTAATGTTTTAGTTAATTTTCTAGAATACCAAGATAACACCAATGCTCATTTTTGGCCTGAGGTATCTTTGATATATTTTCTAGAATAATTTGACATCTAAATATCTTTTTTCGTCAAGCACTACTGAGACATGCGCTGAAAATGAAACCGTTGCCGTTTGCTACTTTTACTTTGCCATAATTTTTGTTTTTCAGTTCTTAGAAATCGCTTCGCCAGCCGGTTATTGGGATTTTCTTTTTGAAACCAGTTAATAATTTGACTAACTGGTTCAACCATCATCGTTTTTTGCGAGTACCGTCGAAATGAATCGACATTATTTCCAAGTCGATTTTGGCCAATCGTATCGCGCCGTTGACGGGCGAGTTCCATTTGCGGCCTAAATTGTGCATGGACATTCATGAAAATAAGCAAATTCATGAAATTGAACTTCTTGGTCATGACTGCTTCTATGTTACAAACAAAGCTGTTTTGTATGATGGTTTCGGTTTAATTTGGGCGAGAATTTATACAATATTGTTATGTATTTATTAGGCAAAAACATAATTTTATATCGGAAAAACAAAAAGCTTATTATCGTCCATATGTGTATCATGAATAAGTCTTAGAGTGAAAAAGTTCATACTGATAAAATGATAAACATACTTTGTGCGATATATTTTTTTGTTATCCTGTACTTAATTGTATGATAAAAGTAAATGAGCGTTTTTATTTAAATTGAATTAAAGTACATATGTTTGGGACCGACTGAATCAGAATCATTTATCGGTGCCATACATATGTATAATAATTTAAGTAAAAACACTTATTTATTTGTATCATACAATTAAGTACAGGATAACAAAAAATTATATCGTACAAAGTAGAAAAACATGTCCAAAGAAAGTTACATATGTTTATCATTTTATCAGTAGCAACTTTTCCAATTTTATGAATTTGCTCATGTTCATGGTAAATTATTGATTTACCATCCCATATGGTTTCTGAAGCTAAAATTGGCGGGCTTCAGCACCTAGTGTGATATATATTATTATGGAAAAAAATTCTGTAACATTACAATTTTGATAGAGCATCCACCGCCGAAATATCGCAGATTTGTAATCTAGAATTGTAATCTAGAAATAGTTCCTGAATCCGAAGAAATATTATCGTGGACTGATTACTTTCAAAGTACAAAAAAATTTTTTTCTCAGTAAAACCCAGCGACTAGACCTATATACATGTACACCCCCTGCGCTGTTATCCTGCAACTTTCGCATGAAAAAAAATCCGCAAGATATCTGCAAGATAACAGCGCAGTGATTAACACAAAAAGATAGGGATTCCTGGAAAATTGACCGAAAAAAATCCGCAAGATAACGGAGCCAACGGGAAAATCTGCAAGATAACGGGTGACAAGATAACGGCGCAGGGGATGTAGTTGTGTGAAATGACTGACAGGCTTTCGAATTATATTAGTATACTCTGAGTGGCACCGTCTGAATCGGTTTCTTTTCTTATGCAGGGAAAAAGCAATCCACCGAAATTCTGTTTTGTTGGTCAGAAGTAGAGAAATTTCGGCGGATTAACCTTTCGCCACAAAAAAAAACGGATTCAGACGAAGCAACTTTCACCTTTATTTCGTGAACTTTATCAAAATAAAAAAAAATAAGCATGAAGAAAAGGTTTGGAGTAATCATCCAGCTAGATGACGCTGTATTAAAAGTACCAAAAGATAAAGTTTCCGATTTTCAAAGTTTATTGGTATGGTTTTTATATACAGGTTTAAAATCATAATTGTCAGCAAAATTTTGCAAAGCTTTCAGAGGATTGTACTCTTCGCTTATATCAGATTCTGGTAAATCTGTTGATACGCCGGTAGATGATGAGGATGAATAAGAATCATTGACGCTCTAAAATATATATCGTTATATAGAAACACAAGTGTAATCGAGTATTACCGTGTGTAAGCCCTGTAACTCCTCAAAATGGCAAAATAATCTAGTTTTAATTGGTTCTTATAACCAGTGTTGGAAAAGTTGACCAACGCTCAAAATTTCCTCAACGCCAAACGCAAGCGCCCAACCTTCCCAACGCGTTGGCCAACGCACTCCAACGCCCAACGCTTCCCACACTTTTTTATACTTTTAAATCATTTATGACTTTTTCACATACATTTTTTACGCAAATTATTTCCGGACGAAAAAATGGGGATGCCGTCCCACTGTCAGTGCTCTTGGACACCCATATCAGATTTTACCTTCCAGAATGAGAATTTTAAATATTTTAAAAGGGAATCCGGGTAAGTTGGACACCGCGTTTTTTTGACCTGGTTACAATTTTTTGATTTCCGGTTTTCACTTGTTTTTGTAGTGACTGGAAGCGGAAATAAAAGAGAATCGACAAAGATGAAGACTCTTATTTCCGGTCACTTCCGGTTACTAGAAACAAAGTGAAAACCAGAAATCGAAAAATGTAACCGGGTCAAAAACCGCTGTGTCGAACTAACACGGATTCCTTTTTTAAAATTTTTAAAATTCTCATTCTGGAAGGTCAAAACTGATATGAGTGTCCAGGAATACTGCGCCACATCTAACATTTCCCTTTTTGCTCAAATAACGGACGAAGTTTTTCGAAGTACGCCGTCAAAGTTGGAGGGATCAAAGACTTTTTTCCGAATAAAATTGTCCCTTGTAACGCAATTTTGACCATTTTTGACCAATTATTTGCTCAAATTGGCACTTTTTGTCCCTTACGGAGCATCTGAAGCTTTTTTTCAAAAAAGGTGTCCCTAACAGAGCATCTTTTTCGGAAAAACGTCCCTTAGGGTCCATAAGTTATGGAGCATTTCGTCCCTTGTGGAGGTGTCCCTTGTAGGGCGCAGCCCCTGTACTCATATAAAATGGTATTTAAAAGTTCACCGTGGACTCAAACTTGTACAAAAATAACTCGAAAACTATTTTTAAAAATAACTCTTAAATTTGACCTGTCCAAAAGTAACTCATAATTTACATAATTCAACACACAAAAAGTGACTTTAAAAGGCAAAAGTTGAAGAGTGCTTGAGTAATTGATGTGTCGGCAATAATTGCCCAAAATAATGATAAAATTGTAAAGTAACATTAATGAGGAAGAAATATACTAACAGGTTGGAATATGTAATACCATTCAGGAACTTGTCCCCTTTTCAGATATATAATATATATATCGTGATTTGACATCCCGTCACTCATAAACCGTGATTATTTTAATTAAAGATTATAAAAAATAGTATATGTTCGAATCATTTATAGAAATCAGTTGGTATATAAGAAGAACTCTCATAACATTATCCATACGAACGCAAAAAATGGACAACAGAAAAAAATCGACTTTTAAATTGCAAAAGAAGCGCTCCAGAATTTTTCGGTAATTTTGACCACAAATCAGGCACAGTGTTTTTTTTTCTCGGAAAATATTATTTGGAAAAAAACCCTGCTCGGAAAAAGACGTTTTTGTGGAAGGTTCAACCTTCAAACACATATTGGCATATAAAACACGTTTTTTTTGGTGTTTTTATTTTATTAAGTGAAAACCAACATAGATTAATCGGTTACAAAGTCGGAGAGCAAATAAAAATAAAAATTTTATTTTTGTAATTAATATTTATTTGAGCTCGGAAGCCTCAAAAAAGAGGTTATTTACAATTAATAGTTATCAGTGACGCACGCATATTTTTTCCAAAAATGTTAACTCGTCAACGGCCCACTAGCCTGCAAAATATTAACATCGTACGTCACCGGGTTAACCGTTTGTGAGTTTGTGGTTTTGTGGTCAAATCGACCAAAAAGTGTCCACCGGTGGTCGGAGAGCTTTCGAGAGTATCATTCAATTCACGACCATCGATTTGTTTATAGTGAAAAATTACGTATGTGAGAACACAACGACTGATGTGTTTACGGAACTTTTTTAAATATGTGTGTGAAGGTTAATGAATTTGTGGTCTCGTACTCATAATTTATTCAATTTTTTATAACGTTTTTGGAGAGTATTTTTCGAGTGGAAATTTCTCGAATCCGTTTCTCCCGAAGACCACAGTGCCTAGTAATCGTTCGTAGCTTTTAGGTATATCGCAGTGATTTTCAAACGCGAAAAAAATAAATAGTGTTACCACTTTTTGGTAACGTTGCTTGACAGCGCGTCTGAGGCCTATGTGGCCTGTCATTGGTCTTTTTTGAGCGCGCTTGGGCAATCACCGAAAACCAAATCATCGAAAGGCGCTTTCCTGCTTTTAAAATATTTTTGTATTACAGTCCTCTCCCTTTTAAGTGCCGCATTGAAGGAGAAATATGCATTTCCGCTTAAAATTTTTTCCGCGTTTTAAAATCAGGACGATAAAGAACCATCTAATAATTTTACATTTTAGAAGAATCGCCTCGTCCTGCTTTTCATACCTTTATAACATTCTGTGGGCAATTGGATTTTTCTTCACAATGAGCGTAGGTTGTATTAACCCAAAAAATAAACGACACTAGAAAAAATGTTATTTTGGAATAAAGTGCCGGATTTTCAATTATGGTAAGATCTTGTTGATTTGCAAATGAGCTAACCTTCAGAAATTTTGTCATTATGTCTTGTTTCGAAAACAATTTTAAGATATTTCCGAAAATTAGTTTGATCATGAGGTAAGAAATGAAAGTGTGTTAGTTAAGACAGCCTTAATGAGCGCTTTGAAAATCAATTTCTTACGATATCTGGAACATGAGAGTACGATAAATCGTAGTGAACTATTGCATTTAAACAAAACTCTTGTTTTTCCGATCATTATTGCTTGCTATAATAATATGCACGTTCGTCGAAAGGGGGTGCTAACTATCTGACTATTAAAAAATTGATTTGAGCCTCTAGTCTAGGGCCCCCTAAAGAGCTGTTTGAAATATCCAACCTACGCAAAAAAATACCATCAATGGAATTTTTTCGAAAAGTTGAGGGGGTCAGCAATACCAATTCTGCCCTACGGGGCCTCCTTATGCCTTAATCGACGAAAAACCAAGTCGTGTGCATATATGCACACACTTTCCCCTGCGAGTTAAGAACAACCGTCCATAAAAACAGCCTCTTAACGGCATGCCGCGACAACCGACGACATAAGTGCGCACGGTGTAGGCGTGCCTTCTGAAAATTTTTTGGCACAAAAGTGCCCATTAAATGGCTAATTGTGATGTCAGTTTTAGAAGCATTTAAACGATTGTAATAATTTTATTGGTAGCACCCGGTGAGCTTTTTCGATATCCAATTGTCACGGAATCGCTTCTCAAGTTTTTTTATGGAATCAACAACAACCCATCGGAGTTAATGGTATGATTGTTTATAACACTCGGTAATATAAAGTTAAATATTTCTATTTAGCAAAACCGAACGATCCGCGATGAACTAGACAAAATAAATATTCGAAAGTTTTTCGAAGATACGCGGCCAGACTTCTTTGTAAATTTTGGTTGACCAATGAAATTCCTGAAATATATTTACATTTTGTTTATCGTTTCGCAAACCTTATTTTTCTTTACCGGTGTTCATAGTTCAAAAAAAAAAAATTTTTTTTTTCTTCGTAACCAGAAGTAACAAAAAATGCATGATACCCCTATATTCACAGTTGTAAACTTTTTTCAACCAGAATTGTTAGACTTGCATGTTTGGTGCTTATGATTGTCGAAAAGATTGGAAATTAGTCGGAACATTTGGTGGAAGATGCCTAAGTTAGGGTTCAGTTTTTTTCAAGAGGTTTAACAATTTTGAGTTTCACCATTTTCCATAAAAATATGCAAATTTTATTTAAAAATGAACCCTACGATAGTCTTAATCCAAACGTTGCAGGGAAAATTTCGCCAAATGACATGTAAGGTTTCTCTTCATTCCATGGTAAAAAAAAGTAAGGGTGAGCCATAATTTAGGCTCTATTTGTTAACTATTTTTGTCGTACGGTATATAATTATTGAATCATCTGAATGTATTTTTCGTTAAATTAAAAAAAATCAAAAAATCTACAAAAATATGTAGGATATCTGTAAAAACGATAAAGTTGTCAGATAATGTAAAAAACGATCAGTTTGGAAAAAACACGAAAACTACCCTCACTTG